>JAARMF010003382.1:0-17279 GCA_022844705.1 Toxascaris leonina
CCTTCCACTATTTTGAATTGCAGCGATGACTGCTGAGGCTGCAATTATGAACTTCGCAAGAGTTCCTTAGGTTTCGTTAGGAGGCCTTTTTGTTTCTATATCTGACTGTGTCTTTGTATGCCCTACGGCTTCTCAACATCAATGCGTCTACGGCTGATTGAATCCTGATTTGCATGATCAAGGGGCACTTTTTAGCTGCTCATGACGCAATTCTACCATATATACAGTGTCGCGATTCGCGACTAAATTCATGCTCGCGCACGCCATCATGGCGATATCCTGGCACCGCGGGGTAACAAAAAGCGGATAGTCGCCTCACCGGCGCGAGCTGAAATCGACAGCCAATGCACGTGCAGCGGAAATGAAAGAGATCTGAAAGCAAGTAGTCTTCAGAAAGGGAGGCAAAAAAAACGGAAGGAACGCTGAACTGCAAATGGTCAGCCGAACAGAAGGCGAAGTTGGGTGATGAGGAAGTAACTGGCCCGACTTCAACCCGCTCTCTGTTCGCGTGGTGATCGGAGGCCAGGAGCTGCCGGCTTTGTAATCGAAATTTATTTCATGTTGCGCCCAAGCCCGTTTTCTCATCAAACCTTGTATTCCGATTCGCCGCGCCTCTCGCTTTATGCCTCACTAACGTCCCCTATTGTATATTTGTTGATCTTCGCCCACTATATCTGCCAACATATTTACGGTCTCTAAGTACTTGTTACTTCAACTTCGTTCCAAACTAGATTAGCACTTGTACTTCTGAGACGTCATTCAGCTTGAGCCGTTCTGTTTGATTTCGTCCGCCCTCCAATAATGCCGGCGAGTGAAGGAAGGAAATGCGTTGAATTATTGAAACTGGAAGGTACCTTACTATCATACATTTTAACTCTTCAGCATAACGTAAAATGGGCTTGCGTGCAAATTATGACCTTTCTTTGAACATGGAGCTTACGGTGATTTCTAAAATGTTGAAGAAGGGCTCATAGAAATGCGCAGTATGGTTGAGGCCGAGGACTGCAGCTCCTTCCCTTATTTATAGTATTTGTTATGGAATGCGAAAGTTGCAAATATAATCGTTTTTCATAGAACAGCCAACATACTTACTGTGGGCGTTGTCACATCGGTGCCTGAAGTTTTCGAAGCGGCTGACTGCTTCATCTGCAACTGTAACACTACGAACACTCGTTCGAGCAAGAAAGATATTGCCGGTGATTGAATTAGCTCTGATGATCAGTTGAGGAAAGCAAAATGCATCCTAGCAGAGTCAATGATCATTCTATCTATATCTTGATTTCGTTCCTTTTTTTTCATAGAAACATAGGAGTTTTTGACAGGATAGCAAGTGGTCATGTCGTCGAGATTACACGAACAACAAGGTTTCGTGGAATCGTGCTTTGGCAGTATCAAAAGTTCTTTAATAGTATTGAATGAATACGTTTTCTATTACGCCTTAAACGATTGTGTGCTATTATTGCTCCTAGACGTTGGGTCCATGCAAACCCAGTCTATTTTTCACCTTTCGGTCGTTGGCTGCCGTGAAATACGATTTTTAACGTGCCGTTGGTGAATCAAGCGTTGATTTATAACATACTGAGCACAAATGTTATAAAACAACTAATTACTATGATGGCTGCAAAATGCTCACCTAATCTATTGTTCTGGAGACGAAGCTACTGAATCAGAAACAATACGGAAATATATCAAAAGCAGGCGAAAAGTAATTTGATATTTGTTCGCACGAAAGTCACACTCAGAAACATTGCCTATTGCTTTTTGCTGCGCAGAATATGAATCATACAATCCGCACAATATGCTAGTCAGCCTAATTCAACGCGTTTCATGAACGCAGAAATAAAACTGTCAAGCTTAGAGTATTTGCAGAACTTCAGACGTCGTTTTCAATGGAGATACCCGCATCCTGCTACATTCATATCATGGGGCGCTTCCTACTTGAGATGTACTCGAACTGTATGTGAGTGAGGTGGGAAAGAACTAGGATAATCAAATGTTTGCTGCAGCTGATAACGCTATGTAATCAATATGTAATATAGTGAAAACAATGCACACTAACGGCAAAATATAGGCTCCGTTCTGGCTTTTTTCGAGCCAAAACCTCCCAAACCTTTCCGACGCTCTCGGGTTCTAACAGTAATATCAAAAATTGTGGACCTGACGGCATTATTCCGCATTTCCGACATAGTTTGGAAACTTCAAGCAGAAATCTTTGTCCCTCATTAGACCTTGGTTTGGAAGCCAGGTTTGTTGAACAACCTGCCTAAAGCATCGAACTTTTTCAACCTTTTGCAGTTTCCCTTTCTTTCCCACCAGTATTAGACGCATAAACGATTACAATCCCAGGTTTCAATGGAGATCAGGCAACCGATTGCGTGATCTCTAATGATTACTGCAAACCTTGATCAAGATGGCAATAAGGGCATATCGCTTCTGCGAAGACGAGACCTCGCTCCGACCTCTAAGCAGTGGAAGCTTCGATATCGCTTTTTGAAATGGAAAAAGAATTCATTGATCAAGTGGACATAAAGGAGGAAAACAACTGCACATGAATACCACACCACCTTGCTTCGAATGCTTTGTGATGATACCAACGAAGAAAGGAGCTTCGCTTCTGCACAACAGCACCCCGTCCACGACTCTCAAACTTCGACCACCTCGTCTCAGGATGGCTGCTCTACTCGCATACATTATCAACCAAACACATTAGGATGTTGCTCTCCCCTCCGCCCTTACCCACGCCCACTCCTCATCTTCGACTAATCACTTTCATTTAGGACGTTTAAAGTGGCATATTCGAGTGAACTTCGCCTAGAAGTGACAGAGAAGTCCTGTCGCTTGTAGAAGTCTCATTAGTTTCGCATTATAAATCGTCTTTTTTCAATACTTCAACAGCATTTGATGCCTGGGATTCTGTGAGAAGTATGCATTCTTTTCCGATGAAGACTGGCTCTCCAACGCAGGTTCGTAAGAGTTCGTTGATCGTAGCGGCCTTATTTCTCAAGATTGTATTGCTGATATGCTGGAATTTGAAGCTGCTTAACATAGCGATCGGTCGGTTTCACCCCGTATGAACGAAGTATGTGCCGTTAGTGAAACGTAGTACAAGTTTTATCGATGGTGGAAGTATTTCTTGCTCGAATTTTACGTTGTGTCATCTCTTCGCTTTGAGCCATGCGAGATCTGAAGGGAGTAGGAGCACATAGCCAAACGGCCGTTCCATGGTCCAGAGGGCGATCGCCACATGTTTTAGCGAAAACAGCTTGTGAATCGTCAAAACGAATATGAAAAGTTAATAAACAGAAATCTACGTATTCACATAGATTTCATCTGTCCGGTCACGATTTTATTTGCGGGAGAAAAAGCGTCCTCATATGTGTTCAAATAGCTACTGGAAAGTCCATTTCAAATACGCGAAAAACAGGAAAAGCTTCTTGTGCACTGCGGAAGCGATGAGGAAATCTATCAGCATATCGGTGAAGAATTAAACTGTACGTCCAGCTCACTCAGATAGGTATCATCACAAGTTACCTCTCGAAATTCTGCAGCTTTCGTCACAGTGTTCTCTGCGAACCATCAATGTATTCTCAATCATTCTCAAGCCCGGAATTGTTGAGATGAGCTTCGATTCTATTCCGAAAGGAATTGAAAAATAGCCAATAAAATTTGCTGATACCTGATGTGACTTCGTCTCATTTCATCGTCTGTACCTCGAGCACTGCTTCCCATTCCTGAGCAGTTTTTTTCGAGTAAGGCCTATTAATTTTTGCCCTTCGTTCTATTTAAAAAAAAACGTGACCCTTCCAGTGAACGATAGTAGACAGCACCATCGATGATGAATTGTCGCTCGATTTGCGTATTTGCTTAGCCCCAAAATTTGCAAGAAATGATCACCATAGACTTCATTACGGAATAATTCTCTCGCCGATATCTCATCAAGCCTCTTCAATTCCACTTTCTAGTTAAGNTTCCACTTTTTAGTTAAGCAGTCTACTGTGCTTTAGCTGATTTGAGCTATGGGAGGTACGATTATCACTATGGAATAGCAGGCTTCATGCTATACTGCGGGCATTGATTAACCCAGCGCACTTCACGGTCTTTTATCATCAAAAACTGCCCCGAAAATTGTAAGCGACCAGACTGCCAATTTTCAGTTGGCTGAGCGAAAAGTTCATTGACTTTGTCGTTGTCTAGATCAGAGGCTAACCGCCATAGACAAAGAACATAATCAGCGGTACCCCCCAAAGCAGTATAACGGAGCTCTTCTATTCTTAATTATCACGATTATCAGGATAATAAAATAATAAATAATTGCAAGGCATTCGCCGATGATCTGGAAATCTATGGACCACTTTAGCCAATGCAATTACCTCTAACATCTAGCATGAAAAAGTTGCTCGTATGTGTGCACCACTTCAAGGAATGCCACAAATGGTTTGTGATGCCCGGTCATGCTCTGCCGAGTAATTCGTCGTTATGCTCACCACATTTGCTTTCACATTTGAAGGTCGTACAAAATATTCGAAGGTGGTTTATTCGGGTTGTGTTAGAGAGCATCATGAGTCGGGGCTGAATGTGCAACTAAATGTACCACTTAAAGATGTCAGATGCGAAGCTGTGTAGCATCTGGAATCAAAAATTGGCTTCCTCACCTAGTGCTGTGTTGCAAAACAATGGATGCTTTCTTAGACACGAACACCAAGGGTGCCGAAAGCGAAGCGAGCGAGTGCGAATACCCGCATTTTGTTTAACGTAACTGCACGTCACTTTAAATGCACTCATATGCGATAGAAAACTATGGAGTCGGAAGACGGCGAGAAAAGGTCAAACAAAGACTTTCTGGATTTCATCTATAGTTTCAAGAAACAAATATGAATCCAAGGAACCAACAAACATCCTGAAGGCACTTCATCAAAGTGAGGGAATAGAAGGCATCAAGAACGAGTGAATTTTCTGAGCAACGAGTGGAAGTCTTTTGGAACCTCACAAATGTAACTTGACAGAAGATTCAAGAAAACGTTTGCTGGTTTACCTATGCTTTTTCAAGCACACCTTACAAAAGTTGACGGTATTAGACAAGACTGTCGATTAGCAAGCAAACAACGCGAAATTTGGGCAGCTTTGCAGATGACACTGAATTCAAGGGGAGCAGTCGAACAAAAAGTCCGCAAAGAAATTGATATATGCTTGCAGATGAGCAAGTTGAATGTCCCGATCGTTCATCTGAACGGGCAAGCGGAAAATAAAAAATTACATCTTGAAATATGTGTAGGAACAGACTGCCATGAGGACTAGTACGTCACACAATTTTTACGTTACACTCCAAAATACTCTTCGGTTATTTAAAAATAGAAATATAAACACAAAATGCACAAGAATATAAGCTCTCTGGAACTAACCTCCGGCCAAATATTCTTCTTGCTATGCGGCACGACCATTTCGAAATCAACTTCACTATCAAGCCGGACAACGCAGTTAAATTTTAACAATTCAGAAATGTTGTAGCAAAATAGTGATTCAGGGACCGTCAAGTGGAACGGTAATTCAGGAATGGTCGAGGGTAATGGTAATGGCAGTTCAGTAATGATACACAATGGTCATTGGTAACCTAGGTGATGCTGACATCTGTGTACAAATCAGATGCACAAAATCTGAGTACAGTGATTCTTGTGGTTGGCGAGCTATGCTAATGAGCATACCGATACTCGCCTAGTTACATACATACAAGCATCACACCATCATGAGAGAGAAAAACTGAAGTAACACCAAATTGCAGAATAAAATCATGTTCCCGTATGGAGATTGTTGTACATACAGCAAGAGATCGCCATATATAGGTCGAAGAAAATTTCAACTCGATGACCACTGTATTGGACAAGCAATTTTCCTACTCTTCAGTTTTCTTTGGGCGTTTCGTTATCCCCTTCTATGCGTTTTGTGAGTGCGTTCCATTTTAGCGTCATGGTGAAAGTAATTTATTTTCAACAGTGTCTGAATAAAGCCATTTCTCCATTGACGCATTTCTTGAATCATTCGCTCAACCGTTCATTAGTTCTCTCGTTGCTTACCTGTTAGAGACTTATGAACTCAGGTGACGAAATCATCGGAGCGCAAAGACATAACATTTTAACTCTTCTGAAATACTTTTGCATGCATTTTTTGGTGTGTCTTTTAACAAAATACATGCCTAAATTTGATGACAATAACGACAAATTTTGAGTTTTGTAATGCCAAAATAAAAATAAAAATTTTTTCAAAAATATTACAGCGATTAGTTCGTTCGGCAAAGGAAGAAACGAACAATGATTTTGCGGCAATCAAGTTTGCCATAGAAATCAGCGATAAGCAAATTCTCACCGAAGATAATGAGGCAGTAAATATTCGGAAAAATTGACAATATTCATATATTACACAAGCACAACAACAATATCAAGAGAATGTGCGATTCTGCTTCGATGACAATGAATCGCATACTCTTTATCGTGGGTCTTAAACACTTTTTATAATAACTCACGTTACCACATCACCTTGCAAGATGCAATCGCATTACTTTGATAATCGCTGCAACGCATTATATGAGAAGAGGACCTGTTAGAACGAAGAGCAAAAACACGGCTACATTATATCTTTTACTTTCAGACAATCTTCGTATTCTGAGTAAAATTGCATTAGATAATTCGGTAGCTGTGAAACGAACGATGAGCAAACCTATGCATGCCTAACGAATGTGTAAGTGCACATTTGCGTAATATTCAGTCACCCAGGCGCATGCGAGCAATGGAACGGAGGATAAATTTAAAAGGTAGAAGGAACGGGACTCACATGCTGGTCGACGAAAGGAAGTATGAACGAAGCATCAAACTCTCTGAAAGGGTAGACGCAGAAGGAACAAGGCTGTCATAATCATGGGAGGAGGGCTATCAGAAGTGCTGATAAGAGGAAAGCTTGCCCTCAGTCTTGCCTTTGCTGATGTTTTCCCGCCGAACAACAAATTTCTTCTTTCGTCAACAATTTTCCATTAAACGAAAACCAAGGTTTCGTTTTCACATGTCAAAATTTCTTCTCTTTTCTGAAATGGACTCTTAGTGAAGGTTGTGGGACTGTCAGACTAATTTTTATGTTCGTGAGACTGTTAGACAACGAATTTTCATTTTTTGATGTTGCCCCTCAAAAACGAGTTTTTCATTTTGAGACAGGCGTGCTTCTTACCGATTGGATTTTAGCATACGCGGAACATGTGCTTTGATTTATGCCCCATGGAAAAGAGAAGATTTCCGACCTCGTAACGCAAATTCTAATCGAATTGCAATTAGCAACACTGCAAACCGTTTTAGCCATTCGTATTACTAAAACTTCTTTCCCATCGCCTCACCCCCTCCCCTCCCCTTCCCCCAACGTACTCTCATATGAGTGGTGAGAAAACGCCTTCCGCTGCGACTTAATAGGTCAGAAGGACATCTTCGAACTAAATTTGTGACCGCCTATTTTAAGGCAATGATTCGAGTCTTTCTGTAAAGAGCGCAACTGCGTGCAATAAACAATCCATGGATCTGAGAAAAGGAACATTTAAATTTCATAAACGCTGCAAAAACGGCGGTTGTTGAAAATGAGAGCTTCAAAGTGCTTACCCCGTTCTTCGTACCCAATAATTCTTTAACAACGGTGTGACCCAACAGTAAACACTGGAGTATATGTATATAATATGTATTACAATTGTTCGTTGTTATGAGCCTTGGAATGCACCGAATCAGATAGAGAAATTTATACTGAGGTTCCGGCTCACTCAGCCATAATCATAGTAACAACCTTCAGACGTGGGTGTAATTATCTGGGTGTTATGTACATGGTTCTGTTGAAGAAAGGAAGTGGATATTCACCAGCGATTTTGAGTGCAGAAGAAAATAAGGCTAACAGCAGAACTGGATGACTCACGAGAGCAGCGGCAACCGCGTGTGAGCGTCAGAAGTCACCGACTAATTAGCATGATGGGCTATGAAAGATGACAGACCTGCATTCACATGCAGTTCAAACCCCCATCGAGCATCACAGTGCACTTCAGTTGGTCGTACACTACAGGGATCGCACACCAATGCGTAACTGTTGTCGTACTTAGCAGCCCTGATCTGATTATAACAGTATACTTCAATACAAAAATTCCGCCTGGCTAAAGACAATAAAACCGCTCTCCAATTATAAACCAAACCAAGTCCAAGACAATGAAATCATCCTCCAAATATAAACCAGGCGAAGTCAAGGACAAGAAAACCACCCTCCAAGTATGAACAAAGCCAAGTCAAAGACAACAAAACCACCCTCAGGGCGTCTCTATACTACCTCAAGACTAAAAAATGCCTAACACGTCATAAGCGCCTTTTGCCTCATCCGTACTTATACCACAAAATTAAACAGAATTAATCAATTAGGCATTCACATTTACAACATAAAAGAAAAAGAACAAAGGAAGCCAGGACGAAATTTGTGCAAAATACCCCTAGTGGAAGAAGTCGTCCCAAGAGGCCCAAGAATTTTCACAGCCAAGAAGCAGCAATGCTTGCCACCTGATTCTCCAGACGACGGATGAAGAAACCCTACACCAATGTACATGCTCGACAACCAACACATAGACAGGAAAAACAGTGCAGTAATCGCATTCAATCAGATCTTGCGCAATGCTACCACATTATTCGTCAATGTGATACGCTTTAACAGGGTCTGTCGCTCGGCATTTGAGCTTCTTAGAATGATCAATTATCATTCACGTCCTTCTGTAAAGACCGCAANTTCTGTAAAGAATGCAACTGCGTGCAGTAAACAATCCATGGAGGTAAGAAAGCCAATGAAATGAGCCAATAAAATAACAATACTTTACAAGACAAATTGCAATTACACCTTTTGAGGAACGTATAATGATGGCGCCAAGAGACGCAATGCTGACGTCGCTGAATTCATTACTGCTTTTCTGCGGTGATCATCTCTGAAAAAAAAAAATCCCCAAAGATTCCACTGTCTACATAGAGAAAGGTATCACTTAAAAACTGGCGGTTAAATGTCCCCATATAACTGCACTTCCAAGGAAATATCTGCAGTGGTGAAGGGACAAATAAAGAGCAACCAAGAATAAGAGCATTAATAAACAATTTGAAAATAGTCTGTATGCTATCAGCGACACCACGTCAACTAAAATGTCAATAAACGAAAGCAACGAAACAGGGCGCAAAGCGGAACAATAGCATTCATACATGCTTTGTTTCGCTTTTCGTTCTCTCTCTCTTCCCCCCTTCCCCCCACATTTAACTGTCTAAGTGTTCGTAGAAATCTGCCGTAATCAATCCGCTTTTCTGTCTCTCGATCGACGTAAAGTTCAATCAAGTTCGTTGGCATATTTACGTGCTCTTTACTGCTCTAAAAGTTGACCGGTTAACGTCACAGATCGCCAAGGGTGGTCGTAAGTTACCCAACAGACTTCATGCCTTCAGCTTGAGTTATCTCTGATTTGAAACTACCAGACCAACAGACAAACAGACTGGCATACAGACACAAGCACATATGCGCAAATATGGCACTCGCATAATGCGTTTTGCAATTGAAACTCGAAAGCGAGACGTGTGCCCCGCAAGAAATAAAAATATGCACTTGTGTATATTTGTGTATTTGCATGTCCATCAGCTGGCTCGTCACCCGCACATATAATTTCATACAGCTGAATACATATTGTGTTACTTGATTTCAATTTGAGAAATCGTTTACCCGACTGCCTCGTCAGCGAAATGCAATGGTGCTATTACGTGCTCATCTATATAAAGCCACATACGAACATCAATTCCCTTACGAACGCGACTGGGCCTATCAATAGAGTGCATCTTGTTAGTAATTCACTTCTGATGATGAGAAAGCGGACAGCAGAAATTTATTTGAGCATTCATGTCAATGTTTTATTTAGTCGTATCACTGAGAACGGTAGTGACTAGTTCATGAGATAAAACCGTCGTACTTCAAAAAAAGCACCACATTCAAACAAATACTGGGTAGCATCCCCTCCCCCTTCTAACTTACTAAATATGTGGATAGGTGTGCATGCATATAGCTGTGTATAGTTGGTGAATAGTCTGAGCAAATCTCTTCTTGATACCCAATCCTACTGCTGTTCGGACTTTCTGAGCCACAATCATATAATTGCTGCAATTGTTTGAAAGAATTATTTTTCAAATTAGATTGCTGACCCTTACCTACATCGAAGGCACTTAACCTTCTGGTTTATGTAACAGGAAGGATATGTTTTACACTCTTCTATGATCGCTCTTTGAGACAACCCACGCCGTTCACAGCCAAATCGTATTTGTCAACTGCTACGAATTAGAGACATCACTGAAGGAAATCGTCTTTGATTACATCACCAACAAATGAACAGACGGATCCGTATGCAGTCACTGAGCACTACGTTTGAAATAATAACGGGAGAAAGGAAGCATACCGAGGAATATCTGAAAATGAGTCAATTATTATTGCAAATAGGATACCGTTGAGAAATACTGCAAAACGTGCGACATTGAAAAGCAAATCGCGCAAGCATACGTACAACCAAGAAGAACAATTGAGCACTTGCTTATACAACATGCTTTTATAAAATAGCGCTCTACTTTAAAATGGTATTTATTCATCCATAAAATGCTTCATATTTCTCTGTGGTTTTGTCCACAGTTGAAATGAGCTCCATGAAAGCCACTGAAGGCAATTAGGCAATCGCACATTGTAGGCGATGATGTGCACTCCTAACTATGATGTGCACTTAAGCGCTTTCGCCTTCACAAGAGTAATCGCAGCAAGTTTTAGGATCGCAAGAGAAGTTGAGGTGCGAGGACGTATCAAGAGAGGGGACGGAAATGTCCACGCTTCGCCGAAGCACGATTTCTGGCATTCACCGTACTTGGATTGCGGTGGCAGTGTTCGTCAGTCTTTGCGTTATTTATGGTCTTCGTCCTTTCAGAGAAAATATTAAATTACGGTCGACTGTAAAGAGTTGTGTCATTTGAGGCGGAGTAACGCTTATCATCTGAGGTATATGAATAGAAGAGCTTCAATTTGATGTATATGAAGGGTTACGAAGGAGAAGAGGGGAGATTTCAGTAAGTAGATCTCGGCCGACGACCAGTCGATCTTTTAAGCAAAAATATCTCTTTTTCACATTTAAGAATGGATCAAAATAAGTACACGGAGGAATAAAATCATCTTAACCGTAAGTAGGAGGCTCAGCCATGCGTTCAAACGAGGCATGAACCTCCTCTCTTCTCAAAGAAAAGCATAGGGTGGGGAGTGGAGATATGTGAGGATGCAGGCATGGATATGCTAGAATGAAGTTAGTGCAATTACTGATCATTGTCGGAAATGATTTCTCAGAGTTTTTCTTGACGCCTTCTGCGAAACGAGATGCCGCTTTCGATCGGAGTGGCCATATCTGTGACGTCTTACCGCCCTCACATCGAGCCGAATATAGTTTCATCTTGTGGTCTTGTTGTTGGGCTGATCATAAAGGGGCAACGACCACGGACCCTTCCATTTTTCCAAGTTTGTCGTCCTTGTGTTGCAGTGGTGCAATTCGGCTAGAAGCTTCGTGCTTCCTACAGGTTAAGCAAGCCAGGTGGCAAATGCGAGGAAGAGTGAAGGTTTTGCTTGCTCGGTGGTCGTTGGAGCATGTGGTCGAGAACACAAAGTTGTAGGGATGTCCAGGATCAAAAGATTTTCTTTCATTTTGCCAACGAAGACCATTCCTAAACGTCGCCAATCGGGCAACGCCTTCCGTTGCATAGTACCGCAGCGATCTGCATTCGTCTACCTATTTCGGAATCCAGAGTTCGCTGTCACGGATCATACTGCAGAGGTTTAGTGAGGTGTAATTCGATCATACAAGTTACTAGTTATGCATCATAGTGTCAGCCCACAGATGTCGTCAGTGGTGGGTGTTCGGTTGTCCACGATATTTGCACCGGTCTGAAACGTTTCAACTGTCGCGGCATGTGTGCGTAGATGCTAAAGTCCAGCAATATGAGAGAGAGAGATGTCTGAGCGCGTGTGCGTGTGGGGTAAATCGACGTTACAGATTCCATTGTGCGCAGGAGTGTGGTATCCTTTGTACTGTACTGGTACTGACGCCATCTATAGTAAAGTATTGTAGAAAGTTTGAATTCATGAGTATAAGTGAAGTACAGCCAGCTGATCTATCATACACAGAAGAACACTAATTTTTCAAAGCTTTGATACCCGATAAGTTTCTTTAAATTTGAACTACACCGATGGACCTTCGAGTGTAAGTTACTCGGCTGGATCTGGTTCCTTCGGACTGTTCGCCAGCCAAATGGGTTAAAATTTTTGGGGAAAAATGAAGATCGACACTCAAGGAAAAGTGTTTGTGACTCTTTCATATTTGAGCGATCCTGAAGAAATTTTTGCTTTTGATAGCGAGTGGTGGGTTGATTTTGGGATGCCCGTGGACTTCTGGGATTTTTATACAGAATATGCCAATATATCCGAAGGTTTTTTAACTCCCATATAAAAGTAATTGGAAAATGTCCTTGCAACAGCTTTTTTTCGAAGAAAATGTGCAGGATTTCACGGGACCTGTGGGAAATACCGATTCCCCACCATTTTCATGAAACTTTCCGGGACGGTTATTGTGTAGGAATGGGTAATTCATATTCTCGACCATAGCTCCTCAATCGCTCCGTGGATTCGAACTAGAGGGCACATGGTGTGCTTGCTACTCATATGCTTATAAAAATCTTTCTAATTATGAAAATTTATGATGGCGATATCGCATTTCACCATCACAGAAATCACATCTACCCTGTTCTTTACATCGCTGAGCTCCTTGGACTCTCTTCAACGAGTGAAATCTAACTGGATACGCACCAAACACCTCAAATTGCCCCATGAACAAAAAAGTTTGAGGGGATGAAATGTTCGCACATACTCGAACGTATCTCTTCAAGGCTTGAAAAATCGGGAACGAGGCCGGCTTCTTTCGATAGGGAATTATTAGCCGTTTCGAGCAACAGAATACATGCCTAGACAAATCGTAGTGTGGTTAAGAAATTGCATTGGATAGCAAGAAAGTTTGCAAAAATGGGAGAAGCAGGTAGTCATTTTTTGAAGGCTCTCCATAGGACTTGATCGGACAGGAATGAGACTTGATCTCGTTCATTCACTATCAAAGTTCCTTCCGAGGCGTGTGTTAGATTCTTGGCTATATATTTCGCGGATCCTGAAAAGGGCATTACGTGCTGAGTGAGTATGCAAAGATGAGAGAAGAAGACAGTCGTATTCACCAACCCACAAGTTCTTGCGGTTTGACTGCGCGGGAATGGGACGTCATCAGCTGCGTCCACTACCTTCAAAAAACATGGAATTCCCAGGCGGGTGTATAGGGGATACAGGAAATCACCAAAGGCAACGAGAGAGTAGGCGAAGGTGAGAGATCAGGACAAATTTAAGTAGGGACGGCATATCTCAGCAACGGGTGAACAAATTTGCTTCATCGAATTCAGCTCTCAATGTTTTGTCGAAAGCCATATACGAGAGTGAAACCGATGACGATCACTAGGCCGGGGATTCTGATTTCTCGATTTTCGTAATTTTAGGAGTTTTTGGTCTCGGCCCCTTTTTGCAACAGACGGATGCTTCTTTCGGTGATGTCGAGATTCGCCGAGATATCCTCAGCATTTTTTGCATCATGTCGATACATTTCTGGGGAGCTGAGATACGATGCCCAGAAATAGGCAAGTTTTCGACCGTCGGGATACCTTATCTCGTCTCTGTATAGACGTACCGGTAGTACAGGGAAGTTTTCGAAAAATATTTTTTGCCACCGATTTCGATGATTTTGGCAATGAACGATAGAACTGATTCTAAATGTATACAACATGTATAGCTTTTCCGTGAGAAAAAAAAAAAAGAGAAAGTAGTGGCCGTAAAATGGAGTAATTTCTATATAAATGCATTGAATGGGTATTAATTCCAGCTGTAAAATCGCAATGCCCGGCTACACGCTGGGTCAGGCGTGGGTTGAAAGCGGTTGGCAACTCCCCCTCCCCCCTCCCTTTCGCTGAGCACAGGGGAGGGAACTGCCCTGGCCATTTATAACAGTACTGGAAGAAATTGTACCGCTAAACGAAGGGCAATCTTAAATAAATACGTCTCAATGGGTACCAACGGGAGACGGCATCTCGGCAAAATTAAGTGCGATTGAGCTTCAGCTTGCTTTGCTGTATCGGGCTCTTAGAGATGAGACTGACTTCGACTACTTTTCCTGGTTTTTCTGTGCCTATGTCGAGCGACAAGTGTGCACAGCAGTCGGGCTCTGTTAAATTTCGAGGGGTATATCTCAACTGCTAAAGGGTGGACCTTGATAATGTAAAAACTAGTTGACTCCTCGAGATAAATACCGATGTCTTCTACTGCAGCGATACGTGAGGCGGGCGGTGAGTGTGCGAGCGCCACACGCATGGTTCAGAGCGTTGGGCGCACCCTAAACTATTCGAAATTTTATAGCTTGGATCTGGCAGTTTTGATGATCTAATTATCAGTTCACTCCATCTCAAGTGCAGAAAACTGTGATACGCCTAGCTCCGTATAAGACGCTAGTAGAAGAACAGAATTGTACCATTTTTTTTGGATTTTGGGCCATTTTTCTCTTTTCGTTCCCAATTTCAGGCGTCAATTTTTTAAAGAGGCATAGTTAATTGTGTTCGTGTTAATTGGCCACACTCAACTCTATCGCCATGAAAACTGGAGAACGAATATGAACGTGAATGTAAATGTAGATGTGAATATAAATGCAAGTGTCAACGAATATTTTACGTTGATACTTGCATTTATATACATATTTACGCTCATATTTTGTCAGTCAACAACGCTAAGAAAAACAGCAACATTCCGACACGACAGCGGGCGAACATTTCGCATGTACGAAAAGAAGGACAGCGCTGAGATTCGGTCAGGTAGTCGTATGTTTCATCTCATGATTTTGATGCCCTTCTGCCGCATTCAAGACATATGTTGTTTCATTTCCTTGTTGCTGTTATATCCGTTTGCATTCTAATTCCGTTACATCATAGCCGAGTGATGACTCATATTTATTTCCGATTTAACATGATCAATACTAAGGTGATATAGATCGCTTCAATCAATCCTGTGCCTCAGCTTAGTTCATAAGCCGATCGATGAAGCAAAACCTTGTTTGAAATTAATCAGGAACTAACGTTTGTGGATTTCATGTTCTTTTCTTTCTGCCATGAAAAGAAGGACAAATTTTAGCGCATTTATGGCGCTCAGTGCTGACATTTTGCTTCATTTTGTTTTACTATGCATCTGTGTTGTTGTGTGGAACGAATATGCAACGAATCGTATCGGTTTTAATACGTTGTAAGGAACGACCACGCTGGGACTCCTCTCGCGACAACGTGAACGACCACGCGGGGACTCCTCTCGCGAACGCCCACGCGGGGACTCATAGCTAGGAACGATCATGCTGGGCTTGCATTCTTCCGCATGGAGCTGAGCGATTCGTGCTTTTTTATGGTTCGTTATTTTGCTCATTTCCTCTGCTTCTCATGATCGCATGAAAAACGAACCCATTTGATGTTTTATGCATCGTCGACGGGTCCGCCAACGGTTACTCGCAGTCCTTGCTGCTTGTGGTCGTCGTCTCGTCGGGTATGTTGTGTATGCCTACTTTGATAACAGGAACAGTGGTCGTTCTATCGATTTCATCGTTGCGTCCGTCGATCCATGGGTGCGGCTGGCAGGTTTCGCACCTGTAGCGGTTCTGAGCTTACCGCACCCAAGTAACGCCGTATAGATTTTCGCATCTTGTAGACGACCTGTTGCGTGTTCGCCGTACCATTTCTTCGGTACTATGGGGGATCAGTTTTCGTTCATCCTGGCTATGTGAACAAGTCTACTTACGTTTTCTTTTGTGGATCCTTTCAAGGATGTCCTTGACGCAAGATGTAGAGCTCAAGCCTCCGTTCGTGATATGTTGCAGTCTGCTGATACCCAACCATGCGTCATTCCATTGCTCACTGAATCGCCACTCATGTTGACTTCGGCGAGTGTGGTGTTCCTACGTTTCGCATGCATGTAAAAAGAACTGGGAGACGGGTGAAATTGAATTGTTCTACTCTTGCGGACAGTGTTGCCTTTGCGTCGCAGAAGATATCCTTGAGTTTAATGAAATCTATTCACCTTGCTCTTCTTCTGCTTAGCTCTGGACGCAACTCGTTGGTTATTCGAACAATTTGTCTCAGATATGAGTGCTATTCGATAAGCTTGATATGCTTGTTACCGAGCTTCATGGCAGATTCAGGACAAAATGCACTCTTAGTCCACATGCCTCATTTTCTTGCCATTATTATTGAGCTGATTTAGCGAATTCTGTAAGTTTTCGGGTCGTTTGGAACATGTACTAAATTGTCTGCAAAGGAGAGCATCTGGAGTTCTTCAGCATCGACGCTAAAGCCGCCTACCATGTCCGTTTTTCTTAAAACACCTTCAAAAGCAGATACGGAGGCCTTTGTGGGGCAAATGTCTCCTTGTTTTACTTGTTTTTGCAAAACCAGAGTTGCCGTTATGCTGTTCCAATCATCCGCCTATTCTCTGTCTTTGCACTGAAGTCACCAAAGACTACCGTGAAGGTCGGCTTGATTGACTTCCTCCAATACATCATAACAAAGTCGTTCAACTTTCTCGTCCTCTGATGGAGAAAGTGGGGGGACGGGGGAGGGAGGGGGAGAGCAGGTTGCTGTTACTTTCAATGTGGTCTTTTTATCATTGTTCATAACGAGCACACAGCGTAAGTAATGATTTCGCATGATGTTATGTTGCTCTTTGTTTGAGGTCAAAGGATGAACTCTTCATTCGGCAGCTCTCAGCATTACTTGTGTGCCATCTGTTCATCTTGCATTTCGTGCTGTCTTCCTTCCGGCCTCGTTTTTTGCCAAGATGTCGATACGGACTGATTTCTGACAATAGTAGATCAACAAGGTGGCGTTGGAGGTCCCCAAGAATATATATCTGAATACTGCGAGATTCTTAGCATCTTTTCCCTCATCCGCTCCTTCGCCGTTATTACTGAGGTGACGACAGGGGGGCTGCGCGGATTGAGAGCCATCCTTTTTTATCGTGCTTTTAATATTGCTACGGCCAGCTATGTATATACTGTATATGTTTATACAATATATACAACGTATTGCTATAGCCATATATATATATATATATATATATATATA
>JAARMF010003383.1:7477-20403 GCA_022844705.1 Toxascaris leonina
CCCCCCCCCCCTCTTAACCCACTGACACATCTTTTGAGATGTTCTTTAACCTCGGAGGGCTGCAACTATATCTGTGTGTGTCTGCGGATGGGGATGAGGATCAAAAATAGGAATGTCCATTGATTTCATATCTTCAGTGATAACAAAGATCTCATCTATAATATGCATTCTGCAGGTTCTTTCTTCCTTAAGTCATTGGGATTGCTAACACTTGCACCCGTCAAAACGGCGTTTTCTTTTGCATTTTTAGCGCTCTAGTTCTTGTATCAGTTTTTATATTTGAATAAACAAAGCATTACGTTTGAAGGTGGACATAAATTTTGGCTTTCAAAGAGAATTGCTCACAAACATTGCCGATTGGATAGAAAAGATGCTTTGAATTTCTTCCGCGAGTTAAGGTGACCTTTGACCTTTTTTTCGAGCGGAGGGGTGGGATGAGGCGAGTGGGGGTTGGAAACTTGGTCTATATTTTCCATTTAATTTCTGCCAGTCGTTAAATAGCCCCATTGGTCGATAGCCTTTTAGTCCTCCACTATGGACCGAAATTTGAGGAACTGAGGCGCCTGAATTGGAACACTGAACACATTTGGAGTGTATGTAGACCGCTATTCAATGCAAAATATTTTCTTCGTACGGAATAAAATTTCGCATATTCACACATAATCAGAACTGGGTTTTTTTTTATGGATTTTCGCAAAATTTATACATTTTTGAAGCGCATTACCGTGCTGTGTCTCCGTTTATCACATCCTGTCCAGCGGTTTCAACGCGAGAAAACCGAAGGTGGTAAAACTCAATTTGCCATTTCGGAAAGAAATTATAGGCCCCAACAGTTGTTGAAATTTCTTGTGCATTTGGTAAGCACTCGGGTTGCATTATAGAATTATTACGTTGAATACGTTGATCAGCTTCGATTTCATCGATTTCATCCTTGTCTCCATCGATGCAGCTGGCAATTTTTCCATCTTTCGCGATTCTGAACTCGCCGCATCCAAACGATGCCATGTAGACGTCGCAACGGATCCTTCCGCCTTGCTGGAAGTCTGCCGCATTCTTCCTTTCCATATTGCTTTGGCCAGTGGTACATCGCCTGGTGGCCGACCTGCTGGCCACATAGGCTTCAGTTATTCAGAGTTTCCGTCTCCTAGCCTTTCTTCTTCCGCGAAGTACCTGCAAGGCAGCAGGGACTGCGATCTTGTTCGGCGGATTGTACTCGCAGTGACGCAAAACCGTCATTGGGTAATGTGACGATTTTT
Organism: Toxascaris leonina; assembly: GCA_022844705.1. Taxonomy (NCBI): domain Eukaryota; kingdom Metazoa; phylum Nematoda; class Chromadorea; order Rhabditida; family Ascarididae; genus Toxascaris; species Toxascaris leonina. Next base: position 8,734 of record JAARMF010003383.1, read on the forward strand.
TTTTTGAGTGGTGGCGTGCCACCGCCAACCCCACTCACGGCCTGATGAATTTCGCCGTCGGTTGGTTGGAGCCTGCTTATTCAACATATTCGCAAGTAACCGCCATAGCTGACGGCTGTGCGATTGTCCATCATCGTATCGACCTGGGCTATTGCTGTCTCCACCGTTCGGCAGTCGTTCAACCAGCTTAATCCCGTTGGTTGGTCCGCACGTGCTTATCCTAAAAGCCGCTTGGACAAGCACCAACTGACCAGAACCACACGAAATTTCTTCGTTTCACTGGGAGAACGGTACGGGTGAGGAGATGCTTGAGGACGTTGTTGACGCGTTCGACCGTCATATATTATCCCACGAGGACTCCGATCTTTTTGGCTCATAAAAATCGTAACAATGTTTGTGTAGTGAATTTTGTGCTGGTGATGATGACAAACATCGTTATTTACAATAAACAAATCATGGCACAACATCTTCCATAGGATAAGTATACATGAGACCCATGATGTATGCTCAGACATAAACTTTGCACGTAACGATGCACATAGAAACACGTCGAGGTTGATGAAAGCAAGGACCAGAGAGCATAAATTAGATATACGTAGGAATGCAAAATGGACCTATGGACGTGATGTATTATAGCCAGTAGGCAGCAGGTAGCGTTGATAGATGACACTGCTCCAGGCGTCGCTTAAAGCGCGACAAGTTACCAGTCATAATTTCTGAAAAACTATTAGCAACTTTGAAACGTAAATGTAAATCGAGCTGCGTTCTGCGATGCCACATAGGTTTCAAATCAAAAATGCGAAGTCGATGCTCAAATGTGGGCTGGAACATTAAAGGAAAAGCTTTCTTAAAAGGCGTCTCAGTAAAGAGCCCCCGGACTCTTCCTCATTTCGATATCCTTTTTCTCAGGGGGGAGGGGGTGGGGTGGAACAAGCTCGAGTAGAGTGTTCTAAGATACGACGACAGTAAGCAACAAAGGCCTTCCGACAATTATCTACGCAATCGTATTGCACGACATGCAAAACATAGTTCACAACTTGAGCAGCACTCCGCAAAACTTCAACAGTGATTGCGCCAACTAAGGTCTGAACGCACATAAACACCTAGATCCCTCTTAAGTCCCGCTGCAGGAAGGTTGAGACCACATGAACGCAGACGACATTGAGTCGAGAAATTTTAATGCAAAGCAAGGCATTCGTCAGCGGATATAGCTGGGAACACTTTTCCAATGAAACCATGTCCTTACTTAGCGCGTTATAATTGGCGTGGGGATCAATAGCAGCCTGTAAAACTGTACATCATCAGCATAAAGCTTATAACAACTTATCAAATTCCCCGGGAGGTCGTTTACATAAAGCAGTATTAAGAAAGGCCCCAGAATGTTCTGCTTTTGCCGGGAAAGCTTCTCATTGATTTTGTGTTGGAATTGATGCTGGTCCTGCCTTTCCGTCCCTCTCCCTCCCCTCCGCCCTCCGCCACGTCCGATGGTGGGCAGAATTCGACCTCAACTCAACCAACGACTCCAGCACGGAAAAGGAGAGCGAGGAAGGTCCGACCACACCTCGTCTTCGTCAGGCGGGCAACTGAGTACATGGGAAATTGGTAGTGCTTGGTGGTCGCTTTCACGACATGTATCTATCATCCGAACATCAATAACAGTGGAAGCATCTGTTTCGATATTTTACGTTCACAGTGGTCTCCAGCACTCACCATATCCAAAGTCCTCCTATCGATGTGTTCATTGCTGTGCGACGCAAATCCAGACGATCCTCGCGTGCCTGAAATTGCTCGCTTATATAAAACTGATCGTGAGCACTACAACAAGGTAGCGAGGGAGTGGACGCAGAAGTACGCCATGTGATTTCCATGCGTTCTGGATCGTTGGGCACTGTTATCTATACAGTTTTGCCTTCTACATTATCATCCAGCCAAGCCTAGTAAAACCGATAGTTCCCTCAATGGATGCGACAGACAGTGTTGCCAGTAGAAATCAAGCATCACAATTCTCATTCGTGGACTGTTCAACCCCCCCCCCTTCCCCTCCCCTCCATTTACATAACTCCCTATCGGCGTTGAATATGCGGTTGCGCAGTTCCACTTCCGTCCCTCTCTGTAAGCTGTCTGAACTCAACTCGACTGACAGTTTTGAACGGCTCAGGCTCCGGAGTTCCTCAGTGAGGTGCGGTATTCGTTCTGTCGCTCATGCATAGCTGACACTGTCTGTTTATTTGTCATATGGATTGTCTTTGCCGTCTGATCCATGTTTGATAGGTCTGATTCTAGTTGTTATTCTCCGTAGCGTGAACAAACCTTCATTGCCTCTTAAACCACTTTATACACTGAAATCATCACGAATACGTAATTCTCATCTTTCTTGCGATTCCACTTATCGAAGCGTTCGTTGATTGCATCGAGCATTCGTTAGCTGATTCGATTTGTTCTCGAACTGTGAGCGCTACTTTCAGTATTTTCGATCACATTCGATTCGATATCCTCAGTGGCTTAAAATGATATTCTATGGATCTTGTTTTTGTAGAATGATTTCAGGCGACTTAACGCATTTTTGCTTGTTGCATATAATCACTAAATTCAATGATGCCCTTTGCTATTTGCTATAGTGATATCAAAGCTTTCACTTTCATTTTCTATATTAAACGTTCGGAGGTACATATTCGATTTCAGTGATGAGAGTTGATACTGTCGGTCAATTAAGGTTCTTCGCATGTTACTGTACTTTTTTGCCATGGATATAAGTAAAACTTTTTTGCTATCATCTGACTCACTTGTTCACTCATGAAATTCGTCGTTCGAAAAACGGACCCTTTTGCTTGCACTATCTGATCTTTCCAATGTCAAGCAGATAGAAGGAGCTGTTCGGTCTCAGTTTTTTGCTGAATATTGCGGATATGTTTGATCATGATTGCACAACTTCCTTTAATGGTCAATTCGTTTTGCAGAATAACAGAGGCGCAGTGATACTTGATCACTAGAAACTAATGGGTAGCCAACAATAAGATCAAAGATCGAGCAAAAAGTGGAGGACGAAGGTTTTGGAGGAATATGTTGCTCGCCGTGTTGTCGAGGACCGTCCAACGGAATATAAACACGCAGTCACAAAACCTACAGCTGTGGACCGATTGGACTCCTGATGTGCAGTGACAGTGTTAACAGCAGGGCTTCAATTAGTGCAACTGTATACCGCTGTCCTGAGTTGAGTATAACCCTTCTACATCAGCCAGGTTGCCCATGGTAGCAACTACGAGGACCTCATAGCCAATAGGTTCTCTCCTTCCTGAGAGTGATGTCAGGAAACTGAGTCTTGCTTTTGCCGCCGTATAAAAATTTTCCATAGTGTTGTTAGCGAACTGACAATTTTCGCAAGAGGGGACGCTGGGCCGTAATGTTTATTGTAAAAGGCAACAACGACAATTGGGACATGCGCTGCAGCTGCACGAGGTGAAAGTCGATCTTTTATGAACATGATTTACTGATTTACTACCGGTCATGGATACTCTGGTTTTCAGATGCTGACTGGAGCAAAAAATGACTCGCTTTTTTCTCGATTCGTCAGAGCTCCTCAACGCAACAACTAAGGATCTGATTTAGGATTTAGTGGGATACGCTGACATGGTATTTGATCTACTGAAAAAGCGATCATAACTGCAAAGCTCGCGAATAGTTCATGAGAGTGGACTTTTTCTCGTATCGGATCAGAAGAAAGCACTGGCTGATTGTGACGTGGGGGAGCATTAATTAGCATTTATCCACTTGTCAACCAATGGCTGACTGACGAATAAGCGTCACATTGCTTCTTGTACGTTTATGAGAAGTTATCACAATTTCGTTGTCTAAAAGCATGTTCTGCCGTACCGTGGAAGATGTTTGCCAGCTAGATCGAAGGATAATGGTGTTGTGTCAACTCGATGACGATCTATCGTCCATTGCAGTCTCTACTGAGCTATTGCGGCGTTGCCCGCATGCGTATTTCAATGTTTTCAATTGTATTTGGGCATCACTGCTATTGCAGCCTTTATATCCTTCACAGAGAGGCATATTATAGCACTTCTTTTGGCCATCAGTTGCCTGCTGCATCACTGAGATGTTTTTGTTCACTTACATGGGTTTATTTGTTGGGCCAAAAAAAACAACGTCGTTGCTCAGTCGTCCAATCCCATCGTCGACCCTTAGCATTCACCATCTTCCCCTTCCATTTGCATCTCACCAGAACGGTAGAATTTGAACATCGCATGAGATTTTTATGTTGTGTGAAGTTATGTATGGAAAACAAACATAAATCAATATTTGTCAGTGGTTCCTCATTCCTTGGAATAACCTTCACGAAAATTTGTTCATCCGAAAACCGAATATATTCTTTGGCAATGTTATCTCGCTCATCATTTTCGGTATGAATACCCCATCATCTTTCGCCTAAGAAACCGAACGAGATGTTATTCCGAACGATCCCTGCCATCAAAGAGCTTAAAGGACCTTCCTGTTTCGGAGTCGTCATCCATTCCTGTAAAACCGGTGTGGCCCAGAAAGGAGAATACGAATGGAAGTTCGGTAATTTGGAGTAGTGGATGGCATGTGATGAAACTTCGGACTCGGTTTTCTTGATCGCATTCTGTAGAGCGGGGAGGGGACGGTCTACTCGAATACAGCAATGCGGTGCTCACTTACCTTCTTTTAAGACCTTGTCGACTTTCTGGGAGCTTCGCATAGCTGGCAGCTTAAAAATAAGTAAATAAATGAATAAAGTCGCAAGAGATGTGTAGAGCATGAGAAGTTAATCCTTCCTTGGTAGAAGAATCCTGAAAAATCTTTGCAATTGCATGCGCACAATTTGGCTTGCATTGCAGCTTGCACTTGCTCATGGCACTGTTAATGTGCTGTTAGTAACTTGTTGCTCCTGTGCATTCCATATGATTTGATGTCCTCGAAAGTCCTTTCATGGGGGGAGGAAGCGAAATTTCCGGAATCCTTTACAGTGACGATAATGAGGGCCACGAATTTGCAATAGACTCTAGCTCTGGACTGATCTTGCTCTGGAATCTCTGAAGTTCTGCATCCGAAGAATAGTTCCAGTCGACAGTGCCGGCTTTCAATATTTTGGCAAGTCCGATATGCTCCATGTAGACGTTTACGGTATGGTTTTTCAACAGACTGTAATGTTTTCTGCCAATTCTTGTGATACATCGCGTGATGGCCTCTGTCCCCTCTTCCGGCATTTAATAACGGCACACTTTGCTTAATTTTAGGTTGCATTCCACGTTTTGCTTCAAGAAAAAATGTCTGCTGGAACAAGCCCTGTTGAAGTGGCGTTTTTTGGATGGGTCATATGGGTTTGTACAGCTTTTTTTGTGATAAGGTGGGACTTCCGAGGAGTTCGCTGACTGTTTTCAAAGGTGATTTTTTGACACCATATGCCATTTTTAGCTAAGTTGTTTATGAATGGGAATTGCTGTTATCAGACTATCACTCAATCGTCGTCCAACATTGCTTTTTATTTGTATGGAAAAGTTACTCCTTCCCCGTTAGGTGGGGTCTTGCCTGATTCCTGTCGGAGCCAGAAAACCAAACCAGAACCGGATTTACGCAGCGGTCATGCTGGAATGGGCCAGATCAGGTCATAATCCAGATCTTCCTCCCACTCAAAAGGTGCAAAGGCGGCAATCTGATCATGACCTGGTTCAGTCCATCTTCCCATAGCCGTCGGCTATATGCCATCTCAGTCGTGTTTCGGGTCGTGACAGTGAACAGGCCCACCTGCTATGCACACGTTATAATTGCGCAACGATGGGAAGCGTGGAGTGAGGTAATTGTTCACCTTCGACTATCAATTTATCCTGTTACCAAGAAATGTCGGTGATGAGGCCAGTTGTCTCTCGTAAGCATCGTATCATTGGAAAGATAGAGAATCCGATGCGATCGCCACGAGATCACATAATATGATGGACCATTACAATATGGCAATCAGTGAAGCGCAGGTTGCTTTCAAGGACGGCAGCATTGCTCTATCTGAGGCAAAGGGCAATTTTGAGTTTTACTTCATGCGACTGGAATGGGAGGGTAAAAAGAGGGATGGAGGGAAGGGGTGGGGATGTGGGACTTATCTACGTTGTTGCGACTTCTGCTGTCATTTTGGGACTTCGTTCAATTGCTGGAATGAGTACTACCAACTCTTTCTTCCCGTCCATAACGCGGCCTTTCATCTAAAGTTGCTTGGAAAGGATCTAGCAGAAATCAAATTCGAGGTTTCAAACATTCGGGAGCTAGGCGCTGAAAACATTCGGGTCGGAAAGAATTCAGAGAAGGAAATTTTTGCGGCATGAACCAGGTTTTCAGCTTCTAGACATTTACTCATTTTCGTTCCACTTGAATGTTTTCTGCAGCACTCGAGATATGTTTTCTTTTTTTTTGCACAGACGAACTCTACTGCAGGTCGAGGTTTGCTCGGTAGATGACTGCACTTATTTGTCATGTGAATGATGCACCTTTTTTTCTGTCGGAATTGTACGTGACGATGATATGTGATAATTCCGTCTTAATAAAATAGACAGCGCGATGGGTTGTCATGCTGAGTCAGTGGTAAGTGATGAGTACACCTTAGTTGAGGTTCGCTAAAGAAGTGATGAGGTTTGCTGAGGTCGCAATGGGCTGTATTGTGCTGGATGAATGTAGTAAGTTAGACAGCGCGACGGGTGGTTGTGTTGAGTCACTGGTAAGTGATGAGTAAATCTCACTTGACGTTCAGTGAGGAAGTGATGAGGTTTCCTGAGGTGTGCAGGATGAATATGGTAAGTCGATTTTTTGGTTTTAGTAAGCTAAGTGGGTGAAGTAGTAGGCGCGTTCCCATTGCACCGATTGATCTCAGAATGGTGGGGATGGACCTCGGAAGAACTATTTAAAGAGACCGACGTACTATTATATTAAAATTAAAATTAAAATCAACGCACAGTTTACTGGTTACACTCGATCGACATGTTGCCCAATCATTTTCTCAATACACTGCAGTTGTTGAGTGAAAGCACGAGGGGAATTCATTTCGTCAAAGATTGCGCTTGGAATATCATGCATTATATAAATGTGTGGGCTACCTTATAAGTGTTCACGAGTACTCAAAAATGCAGATACCACCTGTGATGCGACCTCCATGTCAAACGACATTTCAACTTCTGCATTCTGAATGGTTGATTCTACTAAACGGTGTTTCAACCGGGACATGAACCGACCGATTTCTTCATCAGTCAGCGTTCCAATACTCTCGGTGTTTAATGCTGCTAGTCTCAAAATGTCATGCGGCCACATCGGCAGTGTCCAGACGTCCTGTATCCGCAAATTATAAGCCAATGACAAACGGTTGCTTAGCTTAAAATCAAACATTCGAGAGCTATAAAATTCGCTCCAAATTTTGGCCGAAGGCCGATCATTTAATTTCCAGATGAATCTTCTTTTGCCCTCGGCGAACAAAAAAGCCGCCACCTAGCGGTATATTCGTCCAAGGGAGCAAAATAAGGCGGTTACTGCTGCCGGCGGCGTAATCTTACAGAAGCCTGATCATTGAAAACTGAATTCGCTTTTGCGGCGCCCTCCGATGAACAATTTCCTCGCAGAGCAAACGAGGAAGCCGTTGCAAGGAAACGACGTTTCAAGGTGCACGAAGACGCGACGAATCTGAACTGCCAAACGCAATTTTGGCGGTCCTCTTCTACGAAAGAAGCTGAGACGAAATCTTGAAGGAAAAGTGAACCAAGAAGGCCGCAAGTAATTTAAAGGTGGGTAGATTGAACCGAAAATTTTGTAGTGGCTAGCAATTTTTCAATCTCCTCAGCAGTTTTTTGTTCAGCGCTAGCAAGATGAGGAGGAGGAGGAAATACAATCATCAAGCGCCAATCACTGCACATGGTTGAAAAGTTGCCATTCCCTCATGTCCTATAACATAAAGCATGCATCACATTCACTTTCTTTACATGAGTTCCGGTGAGTCTCGCCATCCATTGAAGTCGTCAGATTCCAGCTGTATCGCGCGTAAATCACCCAAAGCTGAATCATCACCTCTGGTTAGTCGACAGCAGTCTTCGTACATTCCGTATCTGTTCTACTTTGTATGGACCATTTATGCTTACAAGTTCCGCATGAAACCTCGACTTTGTCAAATCACCGAAGGTTAGCAAATCAGCTCCTCATAAAAGCTTAAGAGGTTAGTAACGCTTCATAAAAAATGTCATTCCCATTTGCAACACTGCTTTCACGCCACTCATACATGAAAGTTTTTCCATGCCACTTATACATGAAAGTGACACTTATACAGAAAAACCGTATTCATGAAAGTTTTCGCGTAAATTCTTTCGTTTTCAGTCCTTCTTCCAAGTACAAACAATGACCTCATCAACGCACAACTCTTTTAATGACGACATCCACTTCCCTCTTCCTAAACACTTCCAATCCCCCCCCCNCCCCCCCCCCATTACTCCACATGAGTGCTGAACGTCTAAAACTAAAGATGGATGATTTTAATTAATGTTGCTGTTTTGGTGTGTTACTGAAAGCTCACACAGTCGAAAGGTGACATCAGGGTTCAGCTTAACACAAATACCGCTTTCAGAATACAAATTACATAAATTTTCGCTTCTGCTAATGACTTCAGTCGATGAAATCATAGCTGTTCAACGTATTCAACGTATAATACAAGGTTGATGAGCTGATATATCCTATATGAAATAACAAGGAGGGCAGAAAGACTGATATGATCTTGACTGTGGTTGCCTGGATGGTTGCTGAGCGGTCACGTTTCCTTTAGCTCAACTCGACGCGGCGAAGGACCATGGAATGGACATCAAATATGACGGTTACCTGCGAATATGTTGAATGGCGCGCACCAACCGGCTGCGAAATTCATCAGGGTGTAACTGGGGTTGCCGGTGCCGCGCCAACACTTTAAAAAATCGTCATACTGCCCAGCGAGCACGATCCACCGAAAAAGGTCGCAACCCCTGCTGCCTTGCAGGTACTTCGTGGAAGAAGAAAGGCTAGGAGAAGGAAACTCGAAGAAAGGCTAGGAGAAGAAGAAGGAATAAAGTGGCAGGAAATACACCGTACGAATACGAGAACACATAACAGAGATCACAGACAAAAAAGTGGACAACGAATTTTCCATTCGAACGCTAGAATAATGCGAATTTCATTAGGTGGAAAATGCTACAGCCAGCGCATCCCATCCTCCCTATCCCTACCTCGTTCCCCCTCCTCGTGCAACACGCTTCCTTCGTTGTGAGTAAACACAGAAGCATGAATGAATGAGGAAAACGTAATCTCTTTAATGTTTAGGCTACTTCTTCAATATCAATCGATTATATCCCCACTGGTTGAAGGTGCAAAATGTAATGCAGTGCCCTCACAAAACAGAGCTGAAACTGATGTCCATTCGAATTTTCAGTCGTCATCATGCAAAGACACGAGAAATTTAACTGAAAAGCTGCGTTTAGTACATCATTAACGTTGACCATAAATGACGACAGATGCAGATGCAGCAGCAATTTCGCAAACACGCCTTACTGAAAAATGTCATAAACTTTCAAGCAACGAATGCGTACGACGAGATTTGACAATAGCACCATCTCTATCGACATCAACTGCTTACAAAAATTTCTTTAGAATCAACACTATTGCTCTAGCAGTTGCTTTCATCCTCACAATACAATCATATGGACATCCGTCAAACAATCTACAATATTCCAGATGCCTCGCTGATTGAACAAGAGGGCGAACCAAAAAAAGAGAACATCTGGGAAAACATCAAACGCAAATTTGATTCTTCTCTCCGACTAGACCTTCTCAAAAGAAAACCTTGCAGCGAATTCGTATAAGATTGAGGCACTGCTATTTTTGCGCTCCATCTTCTGCTGAATTTCACACATAATCCGAAGGCTCATAATGCCTGTTGCCTCTCAGTTCACTGAATATCACTGCGACCTTCAAACGCAAGATGTCCATAAAACTTTTCACTCTTGGATGCAATAAGTTTGACCACAACATGTCCAACTGCACACTAAATTCGCAAAAAATTATACAACCACTGGCACTGCACCAGTCGAACGTGATTAAACTCTATATCTGAATTCTACACCTCATAACAGGCGGTCATTAAAGCCTGCTTTATGTCAACTGAATATTTCAGAGTTGGGCCGTCTGAATTTGTCAGTTCGAACTGGAGGATTGAAGATTGATGAAAAATTTTCGTCAGCTAGGTGCGCCAAGTATAAATCCGATGGAGGCACACGTCCGATCGGTTTATACAACGAATACTGGCGAAAAGAGCCGACGAAGTTTTGATCTGCATCTCGGAGTTTGAAATCCAAGGAGTTTCGAGATAATTTTTAGAACGTTAAGCAAGTATAAAAGAAAAAATGCAAACGAGAACTGTCCAAAAAATGCTCACTGACCAAAGTTTCTTGTTTTTTAAATCCACGGCTGAAGATTAAAGTCATACAGTCATCCGGGATGTACCAGATAACTGAAGGGTTAGGATGTGAAGAAGTTAGAAGACTCTTTAAGCGATGCGCAATTTCAGAACCGGCACCAGATTCGCCGTAGAAAACAGGATTTTAAAAGAGGGCAAAAAAGATTCGAAAGAACGTTCTCGACCGGCTCCCTTCACTTACAATTGCAATTTCAATTTCGAGCCCAGTAGCAAGGCCAACGCATCGAATGCTGAGTAGATCAAAATGGCACAAAACCGCATCAATCGGGTGATGAAACGAGAAGAGCTCGTTATTGCAAACACAGTTCCATATCACGATGGCTGAAGATTGTGCTTGAAGTAGAATTCCGTTGAAATAGTAAACTCAGTACTCGGAGTAAAACTCCACAGATTTGCTCTGAGCAGTACAACGTTCAAAGGGTGCTCTTCTTCCCGCTCTTTCGAGGATGCGTCATACACGATCCTGATCTCCGTTCAGATGGGCCAAACACGATCCAAAGTTGTTATCGAGCTTGCTTCCATCATCCTTCCATGACCAGCTGCAGTAGTAGCTCCCATTCTTGAAGGTGATGCTTTCGTTGAACCCGTCACGAACTCCTACGAGCTCCGGCGACCAGAACTCTTCCAGCTCGTCCTTCATGCTGACCACGTTGGAGGAGTAACGGGTGGAAGGTTTCGTCTTTGAAGAGGCACGGTACCGCTTACTGCGTCCTTTTGCGCTAACAACGTTGACCAGACAACTGAGCAGCAGGTGGAATCCCGACGTTAGCTTTCTCGAGGAGCTTTCCCTGAAGATTCGGTGGAAATAGTTCGCTCTGACAAGGATCTGCAGTTTGACCATGACTCTGATGTTCCTTGTCGAACTGATCCGCCGTAGCATTTTTTCAGTTAACTAAGCAACTGCAATTTCGCTGACAAATTTTGGTGCTGAGTTCGCGAACATTGTGAACAATTGTCCATCAACACCCTTCATTTTGAGTTTGGCATGAATATCGCACAGTGTGCGTCTCGCCGAATTCGTCAGCAGTCAATGTTTCCTTGCGCTCTGCTCCCATGCTCAGTTTCTAAACTATTTCTTCCGTGATAAGTGAGCGTCCGCTCCCAATGTTGAATAGCACAGCCACTTTGAGCGCCTTCGCATGTGTCGCGTCACTTTTGACCTCGACAGTGGTTGACAGAAGTAACTCGGT
>JAARMF010003387.1:0-18964 GCA_022844705.1 Toxascaris leonina
GGTACGCCAAGTGGCTTATTGCTTGCTTGTATTTGGCGACTTTTGTTGCTATATGTGCTAGTTGTTGACGGGTTAAAGCTATGGATGGCAAGTAAACAAAGCAAGCTTATTGAGTGGAATAGTTTTTTTTTCGGCTTTGTGTGCTCTGTTATGGAGCCTTTGTTGGAAATTGAAGCTTTTCATCCACGATGTTAGATCTGTTTTTGTTTCTGTATTACAAATACGGGTGCAATATGTATAATTGCTTTCTTCAACGATTATGTTGCGATGGCGCTGCAAATGCGCTTCAAGGTTGGTGCGATGTTCCTTCTGGCGAGTCGGGCAAGCTATACGGGTTCGCTTCATTTATTACTCAGAGATTTCTCTGTTTCCAGAATGTTGTCATTACTGATCTCATTGCTTTATATCTTGTCTTACCGTCTGGTCAGAGTTAAGTGTTTTCTCTTTGCTTGTTATGAGTTGTATCGAAGTGTCAATGAGCTTAGAGATTTCTGCAGAGAGCAGCGGTCAACTTCCAGTGGAGCGTTGCCGATAAATGTAGAGCAGTTATGTTGTTTAAATGGAACTATTAGATGAAAAGTTTTTTGCATAGGACTATTTCCGTATAAATGTTTTATTTGTGACTAATATTAACTAATTTTTAGTCATTGCAATGGATACTATTTGCTGAACAACGTAGTTTAATCTGACATAATTGTTTGATAAGTTTGATGTGTGGACAGCGACTTGACGGGCGATCGTTAACTTCCGCCCATTTGATATTTAAATCTTTAGAGCAGAGTTGTGAGTCTGCAATTGTGGCGGATGTGTGGAAGTGTTCATCTAATTCACTGATCTCGTCCTTTCCCACTTTCAATAAAACTTGTTGATTTGATTACCTTCGCTTTTGATTACCTGTCTTCGCTTTTGATTACCTGATTGAACAATTAGTCGGCATTGACAAAGTTCAGTGGTGATGACAAAATGTCAACGCTAGTCACCGTTCATAGTTTCATAAGTGGTCATTTGCTGATGCCATTCCTTCGCGTGTTCATTGAGAGAGGATTTGATCAAAAACGTAGAAAAAAAACGTTTAGCATACGCTTTTGGTAGCCTACGACCACATATTTTTAGTGATGCAGGTCTTGTCTACAGTGAGAGCAACATCACTGAATCGTAAGAGTTTCAAAACGAGGCTGCAAGAGCCATACTTTTTTTTGTGAATATACAGCTATCTAATTCATGGACGGTTTCACAATTGATCATGGAGGGCTTCATGGGCCTCGTACGGTTTGCCTAGAATGCGCAAAATTCAAGAAACAAACCTTACGGCGAGCATTCTTGTGCCTATTCGATTAAAATCTGCGTTTCCTAAGTGCGCTGCTCGAAGATGATTCGTCATACTGCTGGCTGATGCTTTACCTGAGCTCGCGAACAATACTTATTCTTTACCTTTCTTAGTGCAATTGCCTATCTTAACGGCACCCCCCTCGTTATCGGTTTTCCGCAGGCTCCGTTAACTTTGATGCAACACATTTGTGCACTTTTGTTAATCGGGATATTTTAATCTTTTTTTTAATTCTATTTTTTTACTTGTATTTTTCTCTAAAATTTACTTCAAATTTTGATTGTATTTTTTTATTTCCTCTATTTCAATTTTTGATGTGTACTACAGTCTATTTTATCGTTCGGCATGCCAACTTTTTGCGTATCGCAATAGCTTCGGCTAGTTGCTCCGTCTGGCATGCCTTTGAAACCCTCAGCTTCTTCGAGAGCGATTTCATTCCAAAGGTCGCGAATAAACCTCTAGCGAGTAGAAAGGTAACTGAATACATGGGTAAGTCAAACAGATGAACGAAGCTGCTTCGTTGTCAGAATACACCAAGTAAGGTTTGAAGTAACAATTGCAGACTGTAGCGCTATGAGCAAGGAATTTAGCGCGCACACAGTTCCTCTGACTTATAACGCTTCGGGGAAGGGGTCTAGTCTAATGAGACAGAACCATCCTTGGAAAATGATGGCATTTAGTTGCAGCCGAAATTCCCTTCAATTTGGAGATAATTCAGAATTCAGCCGACCGAAGTGTCATCAGTCGATTGCCAAAAACTTATCACCAATTTTTGGTGATAAGTTTTTATCAATCTTCCAATTTACTAGCGTCCTTCCGGTTGTTGTAGCATAATGAAGATGATGGTAGGAAGCTAGGACGATGGATTCCCTCGTGAATGAATGAAAACGGATAGTGATTTTTTTTTTAGATGCATTAGATTATGCTTGTATCGGTGAGGTTTCACTGAATTTTGGTAGCCATTAATTAGCCATTTGCACGATTCACAAATAGATTTTTATTTATTTATTTATTTATTTTGATTGCATTAGTCAGCTTAGCATTATTGAACATACACCGGAAGCATATCGACTCAACTGTCGACAATATTGCAGACAGGTGATGCTACCTTAGAAAAAGCTTGTATGTTGCTGAATTTAGTGTTGGCGTGATTTCATCCTTATTGCTAAGTTCACTATTTTTTACCAAATTCGCGGTCATTCCTTAATAGATCATCTTCATTAGAATGAGACCTTTTTCTTGCATTCTTTCACTTGCTATGGAACCAAACAGTGCTGCTGAGAGGTGCGAAAACGTGTACTGCTAACGTCGAGTCGTGTTACATTAATATGCCTCGCTACTTGTCGTCTGATGGCTTGTTGTCTGAAGTTGCCTGATTCAGTTGCTCTCAGTTGGTTGTTTTTCTTGACGTCTAAAGAATCTGCCTTCAGAGAATTTCATCGAGAGATGGAAGGGATGAGAAAATTATCAAGTAGTTTATTCGTGGAGAAGATGAGTTCTGCTCTCTTTCTTATTTCGTTCATCAGCGATGAATTCATACGAAAACATCGAGCTTGGTGATTTGATAGTATTTAAATGGCTGGTGAGAATTGATATTTGTTTTGAAATTTGTGCAGTAGGTGAACCGCTCACAAAAAATGTTGTATTTAAGAGTTTTGCCGTCGTTCAGTCTCCAAGCTGCATTTAGCGTCCAGAAATTGGCTTTTCTGAAATAGAAAAACGGTATGCCTGATTTTTGGACTCTTCATCAACGATTTTGATGTTTCTTTTTGGTTACTTCCCCATTCAAGCTTTGAGAGAGTTCGTGTGACCGATGGATTGCCATAGGCAACGTTGAGTTCAACCTTTCTTTTTCTTTTGTCATCTTCGTCAAGTGAGGTTTATCATTTCTTCTCACATTATTTAAGAAATATTTAATAGATTGTCTTGGCAGATCGGATCTATTCTGCTGTTGGCTCTATTTTTCACGCATATTCTTTGTGCTACATTCCTCGATACTGACGTTTGTGAGAATCGAGTTGCATGCATAGAAGAAAAGTCACAAATATGCGTAATATTGAACTCCTGCGATATTTTTTGTCTTCTTGAGTCCTCTTTGAACTTGCAAGGTATTTGAGAGGATGGGATAGCTATGGCAGCTGATTTTTTCAGTAGTTGTATTTCCTTTCAATTCAGCCATCCAGTATGGACGCAGTTTGTGTTGACGCTATTTACGAGTACGTCTGACATTGCAATCTAAGTTATTCTCATTTGCTCAGAATTACGGGTATTCGTCTACTGTTTCTGTCAGGTTCTTTCTGAGATACGGCCTAAGGGCCGGTTTTTTTAATGTCCCATTCTTTTTTGAAAGGAAACTGAATAGTCGCCGTCTTCATCATTGAGTTTAATTTCTTTTTTCTTTCTTTTTTTTTCCGAAACATTGTTCCTAGTTTGAAGTGAACAGGGATGGAAGCAGACTGGATGGCAATTAAGAAGGGAAGCGGTTGCGCCGGTAAAATTCTATAGTGGAAGCTATTTTTAGTGACCTTGTCTGGGAATGGGCACCTACTCCTCAACTCGTCCGTGCTCTTTTTCCTTCATGGGTTAGGTGGATGTATTGAGGAAGAAGGTGCTCCTCATGCTTCACTAATAAATGCTAAAAACCAGACGGTAGCGTGGCATTTGCTGAAGTAAAGTTGATGTGTTGGAGGCGTTGCAAATGAGGTTTTTTGTTGATTATGTGAAATGCATTTCCGCGAATATACGGCTTATTGTTTACGTATTTGGTGTGCAGAATGTGTGATCTTTTGCTTTTGTATCGTCTTTTATTGAGGCACTCCATCTGCGAATTTCTGTGCACGTTCGCTCTTTTTCCTCTCTTAACTGTAGTTGTGTCTACGAGGAATAAAATATGAAGTGAAAGAAAAATCGGCTTCGGCATAATATGGAAGTGAATGTTTTACTGAGAAGCAAGAAGACTCTAAGCTGCCACTGAAGGTGTTATCGTCGGTGTGGATGTGGTTGTCAAAGGCTTTCTTAAGTTTTGCTTTGTTGTTGAAAGACAGGTGAACGCTGATGGCTTTTGTTCATTCAGGTATATGTGCTTGCCTTCAGCCATTTTAACTGTGATCCTTCTTTTCACAATTCAGCGTCACACGTCAAATTCGACCAAGTGAATCGAAGCATTGGCAGACGCATATATCCCTGAGAGGAGGAAGGGGGGGGGGGGGGGAGATGGGATGGGGCCTCCCATTAACAGAATTAAAAACACTGTGCCTGGGAAACCTATTGTTGTGCTTTCGTTTTTCGTCAGTTCAGTCAAATGAGACTTTTCATTGCGGAGATCCCATAATATTTACTTTAACTTCGAGCCACTATCCCTAATGACGCTCGTGCGATAAGCATTTATGTATAAACAGCAACAGTGCCCGACAAGTGCTTTGGTGGGGTTCAGGTGTGAATTTTTGATCCAATGCTGAGCAAGGTAAGGTCCATTGAACTCGATCTCCCTCTCTGAAAGGTAGGCGTATATCCGTTCACCTCTATTCAAGAACCACTTGGAGAAGTGAAACATCGAGATAAAGATGGCTTCTCAGGCCGATGCTATAAAGAGGCTTTGAAGTGCGGAAGCCAGCGGTGTTTTCAATCGGAAAATTTTTGCACGAAGTCGAAAGCATTTGTTGCGGTTTAAATAAAGATTCTTATTGATGTCTATAGGTGGGAACTTATCGCACGGGCATATTACCTATGAGAACTGAGAAGAAAACACTGGGAATTTGTTTCGACCTGGAATATGAAGTTGATATTGTTGAGGCTGAATCGACCCCTTCAAAGTAGTGTAGTTAAAATCGAAAGGAAATTGTGGCTACAATCGGTGATTGCATCTGCTGTTGTTGAGTTGGAGGGCTTGTTTCAGTCGAACGGATGTACTTCAGATGATGTGACCACCGCTTCAAATACGCGACTTAAATCCGAAAATTCTCTGTTGTATTTTTTGCTTGGTGACTATGAAAAATCCTCACTGGAAGCAGGTGAGTTGATTTTTGCCACATGAGATCGTAACGTATGTCTCTCAAGGTGGCGACAAGTGTAAAATTGAACTCTATGATGATGAGAACAAAATTGTCGATAAGTGACATTGGTGGATTTCCGGTTGGTGAAGGCATTTTGTTAGATTTACTGTACTTGAATGTGGTGTTTTTCTGTGGCATTTCTCTCCCAAATGAAGATGTAATGGGACTTGGCTACCAACGAGTAATGAATGCATGGCCAAAAATTGCCCTCTTTGATTCTTCCTCCCCAGCCTAGCCAATCGAATCAGTTTTCTGACCCATCATTTTGCTTTCTGATCGCAAATGCATTTATATCGTTGAGTCGGGAATCGAGGTTTGCGCTTTTTTTTTCACACATTGTAAAGGAAGAAGCGGGTAGGCAGTAGCTGTGATGGTCATTCGAGGCATCAATTGGTGATAAAGCGTTTACCCGTGATGGAGTATAAAAGGACGAGCTTGGGCTTGTGGTGGGGTTTTTTGTTGGAGTTGATGATAGGTTTGGTAGTGGAAGAGGTTAGGACGTTGAATGAGTGTTTCAGTTGAACACACGTCGGACAACGGGCATCACAATGGATGAACTCATGGAAACGACTGCCGATGATCCGCTCGCTATGTTACATCCTTCGGGCAAGTTTGTCGTTCCCATCATGCATTGGAAGGCACGCCAGCAAAAGAAAACTGAATTATCTCGTGCTCCGGAACCCGATAACAGGTTTGTTTATTGTTTTGCGACTGAGTTTGTTTATTGTTTTTGATGTTCGAGGAAACTGATTTGTGAGATGAGATGCGATCGCATGTTGCCGAAGAAGGTAGCCGACATTGGTTTGAGCGGAAATACATAGCCAGCATTCGACCGCAAAGTCATATGGGAAAAGTTGATGTCACACTTTTCCACTGTTTGCACATGTAGTCGTACCATATTAGGAAGAAAAACGGAAGTATTTTGTGCAAATTCCTGTACTGAAGTGAGCTGCGCACAGGTTGCGATCAGTGAATTCATTGAAATACCCCTTTGCCTTGAGACTTAAAAGTCTGGAATTACGGCATTTACATCCGATGGCCAACATCCTGTAATGGCACTAGAGTTTGCATTTGTCACCTGTTTGTGCTTCTTCCGCCAGTATTTTTCTTGAGTGCGAATTGGCGGAAAATCACTGCAAATGCAAATGATTTTGTCATATTGTAAGGCGCCAATATGGTCGTGTTGTTTAAAAGGCGTAGCAAGGTGCCCTATCAGATTGGCCTATCCGTGGATTCACTTATTTGGTAATTTAATGCATGCTGCAGATGCGCAGAGGTGTAATTGTCCACACCTGTTGCCACCGAATGGGAGAGGATGATGGGTTGGGCAAAATACCTAAAGTCCATTCGACCGAAAACGATGGGAGAAGTAGTGAGACAGAAAAAGTGCGCTTTCAAAAATCAAGTTCAATCCGAAAACCGTCAATTTCTGTCAAAAGAAAAACGTAGCAAGCATAATCTGGCTAAAAAGGAAGTTGAGGAAGTTTCAGTGAAGCAAAGGAAGTTGCTTCACTGAAAATTTTTGGTTATGGTTGTTTGAGGAAGCATTATAAAAAGAGAGGGGAAATCCCTCGCTCGCCTTATGAGGACTTGGAAGAATTCATCTACATGATGATGTTATCCAGTAAATGGCCGAATGCATGGATATCATCACGGAATTGAATATATTTAAGGATAATTCCACCGGAGCTGAAGTGCCCGCTGTGTTCGCAACTTCTACGAGACGCTGTTCTAACGACATGTTGCGGTGACAGTTTCTGCGCGGAATGTGTTCAACAACGATTGCTCGAATCAGTAAACGCAAAATGTCCAGGCGCAAATTGTATTCAAACATCGATTTCCGCTGATAAAATCGTTCCAAATCTTAAGGTTTGTTATTCAAATTTGACCTATTTTTACTGATATTTGAAATTGACAAATTTCTTTCTTTTGTGGTCATTTTACGTTTTTCTTATATCTCTTTGATGGGGTACCGAAAAATGTGTCGAAGTGGGCATCGTTTTTCCTGAATTGCGTTCTTGCATTGCTATTCATTCTGTTTCGTGGAAGAAATCCGATGCTTCCAGGTTCGACAAGCAGTTGAAGCGTTCAAGAAGGCAGCTCCATCGGCACAGAACGTCAATTCTAACACACAACAGACGCCCGTCGTACAACAGCATCCTGCAGATACATCTCGTACGCATTCATTCTTTATCTCTCGTGTACTGAGCCGTCTGTGCCGAAGATTTTCGGCTTTTAATCATGTTGTTCTGACCTTTTAATCACAGGAGATGGCTTTAAGGCCCTTGAAAGGAGATTATTCTCAATGGTGAAGTTTCATGCAGCTATGCAGCGGTGGTGCGTTGCGGGACATTTGCGCCGAATCCGAGAACGTTTGGGATATAGGCTAGGTTGGAAATGACCGAATCTAGGCCAGATACAACTTTTGCTGTGCATTGTGATCATGTTGGTTTCCTTTAGCTTTCCCAGAGGAACCACCAAAAGTGCAAGCGCAACCTGTGCCACGTGTGCGAATTGGGCTTGGGAGCCGTGTCCAAACATCGCAGCAACCGGATACATCCTCTCTGCAGAATGCAGTACCCAGTGAACAACAACAACACCAACAGGTCATATTTTTCACGATTCCCTTCCATATGCTTGAATTGGGAGATGTACTTTGCAAATTGTTTTCTTCATGCATTGAATTAGGGTGTTCGTGTTTTAGAAATTGGTCTTCTTCTGTATGTATTAGGTTCTTTGTAGAGAATATCTGGTTCCCTTATGGTTCCTATATGGGAATGCTCGAATCGAAGAGCAGTACTTTTGTGGAACTTTTTTCCAAAAGAGCAAAAAAATTGCATCAATATTGGAAGCCGTGGTAATGTTTATAATAATGTGGCAACGACGTAATCAATGGTAGAAAGTGAGAAGTTGCTAGCTTTTGCCATGGGATCATCTGTAGGAGCTAAATTTTTCCTTCAGTCGTCTGCACCAAATATGTCTGCGGCTCCTTCTCTTCTATTCTGATGCCAAATTATCTGGTATTATGAGCGAAACCGCAGTTTTTTCACCATATCGGCCAGTTTTATTATCCGAGGACTTTCCATCAGTGACTGGATGAAGATTTCTTTGGAGTTTTGTAGCTTATTATTAAATAAACTTATCGTGAGGAGATCGGTTTCGTGGAAGAGCGGCATGAAGTAATACGACGAGGCGATCTTTTATAAGATTTGATTGGGAGCCAGAAATTGTGAGCTCTAGGGCGAGACAGCGAAGTTTGCCTATGTCGGATACAGGATCATATGACTTAGAAAACGTATTCTTTGACTCGATTTCCTTGTCATTTTTTCTTTTAACTTAATAGGGCATTTCAATACATGTCTTTTAGTGCGATGTAAATTTAGGCTACATTATCCGTATTTAAACAAACGTTTCCTTTAATTCCGTTGTAATTAACTAAATTTTGTGCATATGGCGCATCATATATGCGCAAGTAGTATATTTACTTCGCTCGATATCTGTATGTTAGCCAACATTGCTAATACTTGGTCAGTAAACTATGAAATGTATCAGTGCTATATAGTATATTCAATTCTTTTCCTCACAACTTTGAACTGGTGATATTAAGCATCAGCTTTAGGGGGCGAAGAGTTATTCGGGGTTTTTTTGCCGTCGAGATGGTTCAGCAAATTCATCCCTGGATATCGGGGAGGGAAAGCCTTATTATCCCGCTGGAATGTAGGGGGAGGACCATGTTATTCGACGTTAGTGTGGAGGGAAAAGCTTATACTACGCAGAATGTGGAAGGAAAACCGTGCCATTTTATGGTAGTGTGAAAGGTAGACCCTATTATCTCCCAGGAATGTGGAGGGAGAAGCGTATTATCCCAGAAGCGTATGTGGAGGGAAAGCGATTTTCATTTCAATGTATGGGTATGTAAAATGAATATTGAGCATAGTGCCGTTTATAGTGCCGCCAGCAGGGCATAGTGCAGTTTATTTATTTTTTTGCTATGCATTTCTGACTTCTTCGATATTGAGACAGCACATTTGCAGCCTTCCTCCTCTACTCCTTCATTGGAAGAGAGTGAAGTGAACAGTATGGCAATGGGTGTACAGGCGATTCGACCACCGGTACCAGTATCATCAGCACAACAACAACAACGACAGCAGCAGTTGCCACAGCTGCCACCTCTTCCTGCACCGCAGCCACAACCAGTAGTTGGTGGCGTTGTGCTTGCGGCTGGGCCACCTCCAGTGGAACCACCAAAAATGGCGACAGCAATTGCTATGCCTCCAATGGCTCCGATGGGCCCACCGATCTCGGCTATGCTGCTACCGGTCGGAGGCGTCCTGCCGGTAAATGTTCATGAACCACCTCCTGGATACGCACCTATTGTCACCAGCGCTCCTCCTACTGCACCGATCCCGTCAACGAAGGCGATGACAAGTGCGGATAGCAGGTAGCAGCTTTTTTTATTAAGTATTTTTTTATTAGTGTTTTTATTAATGCTTATATTTTTATTAATGTTGCACTGCTGTATTGGCAAGAGGCCGGTGTTTCACAACATCAAAATGTTGATGCCTTCGTGATGCGGAGTTCTACGAACCTGCCTAAGAATAGTTACATGGCTAATGAGAATAAAACTGAGTTGTTGGCAAACTCCCACGCGTTGACAGTTCTTGTGGACCACCATTTACAGCTCGCTTGTGCTATCAGGACATATGATACATCATCCGCATTATCAACAAGCTCCATGTGGTGGTTGACAGGTGTCAAAATTGCTGGAGAAAGTCTTTTTTTGAAAAGTTTTCAAGAGTTTTCAATAAGGAAACCACGCAGTTTTAACATGGTGGTTTATTTCCTTCTGGTGTGGAATTCTGTCATTTTCGGAGTAACATGAGCTTTTTTCGCATTTTTTTATGCGTATATGCACAAGGGACTCGTTTATTGAAGCTTATTCTTTGGCGCGTATCCGACCTATTTTTAGGAGTTGTTATGAGGTCAGAGGTTAGCATGTCAATATATATTCAAATCTATGCTTCCTTATTTATTTGATGATGTGCCATGTCATCCACGGCTGCTGATTTGCATATTGCGTTCGATTGTTTGATAAAGATAGCGTACTGTTATTATGTGCGACTACTCGGTGAGTGGTCGCGTGGGACATGGTTCTGCCATAGGGAGTGTGCCGAAAGCTTCTGCAAGGTTGTGCCGGTGGCGTAACCGTCAGCCATGCCTTGGCTCTTAAGGATTCGTCCCAATCTGGCCATTTCAAATAATATCGCCGAATGGCTCTACAAGCCAAGTTGTATCCCGATTTCGGGGTGACGTGTCTATTGGCTGTCGGCAGTGCAGCGGCTTCCATCCGGGATCTTATCTCATTCCCGGGTGGTCGGAATCTTACGGCGTTTCATTCTGGAGCCCGTTTTATCGAGAACGATGATTCGGGGAATACCTCTGTTTGTTAATTTTTTGCACAATTGAGCAAGCAGGTAGCTGCTGTTGTGCAGCAGAGCTGCATATAAGCGCCATATGTAAATGGTAGGCAGTATGTGGTGGTTTGACTGCATTCGTAATTTTCTTGTTAAAATCCCCTTCATGGCGATCGAACCAACGGTAAGCAAATAGCGATGAGACGTGGGCGGTTTCGCTGTTGTTCACAAGTTTGGTTCTGAGCAAGTTTAATTTCGTAGTTATTATTTGTCATCGCCGCAAAGACGCAAATGATTTTAGAGTTGCGACAATGCTGCCATCAATGAGTGCGCCTCCGCCACCGATAATCGTACAACCACCACCTTTGCAACAACCACCACCACCTGGTCAGTTATCGACTCCACTCTTCTTTTGTCGTTGTCGGTTAACGTCCGCTGCAAGCATCTGATGCAATCGCACAGTTTAGAACTAGATTTCATCAAAGTCGCTTGGAAATCGACTCTTTTTCACTCATTTACATTTAATTAGGATTGGATGGAACTGTAATATTGTTGATTTATTAAAAGGACTGAAAGAGTAACATGTTTCATGCTTGCTGAATTGCCTTGAGAAAGTGATAATTTGTGTTTAGGTTTGCCAACCACCACCGCTTTCCCATCTGTATCTGCACCGCCACCAGTACGTGACGCATGGGATGAATTCCTTGAAAGGAAGGAGAAGGTACGTCTTCATCATGGAAGCTTATGTGAGCGACAGATTGTCTGCGTAGATGAAGCGGAGAATGTGGGAGGTGAAGGATAAATCTGTTGAAATCTTGGTCACGTTTTTCAGAAGTCCCTGTTTTTTTTAATCTATGGGGTTTTCGACGCTGTCTTGGTTGCCTATGGGCAACGGCTTTAGATGGAAGGTGAGGAGATTTTCCCGAAAAAATATTTTCTAATGAGGGCATAAAACGTTGAAAGGGCACCGATGTCTTCGTGCGACACAACAACTAAGTGATTTAGAGGATTGTTGCTTCTTCGCTTAATAATTGAAAAAATTATCGCGCTTCTTATTGCTTCGTGTTGCTTAAAACTCACTTGGTAGACGGGATAGTAGCTATAGTAATGTGATGTGTGCGTTGATGTGTTTTATTACTTCAGCATTTGTTATTATTTGCTTCATTGAACCTATTGTGCATGCATTGCTCAAAGTTGCATTTAAATTTCGAAGTATTTTAATAGTGAATGCTCAATTTCCTCACCTAGTCAGTGATGTTTATTCAGAACGTCTATGTACCAGGTATTTTTGTTTGTGGGAAGGTATTATTGAATGCATGAAATTTCCATTTATTATTTTGCCCTGCAAAGGTGAATGTAGTACTTATAGTGTTCCCATATGGTGCTCACTGTTCTAGCTCTCGCAGCTGTGTGCAAGTGTCTGCTTGTGTATGTTGCATGTGTGGGCATGATATCAAGCGCCAAGGTATAAGAAGAGTCAGAAGACTTGAAGGGAAGGAGGTATCACTTGAGGCGAAAGGAGGTGAAACGCTATCGGACGAATGAACGTCGGATACGGCCTCAACTAAGCATTTTTGTCTTCGAAAGTTGTGATGATGATGGAAGCTTGTTGCGTAAGCTTGTTGCAAGTAGGCTTGTTGTGTAAGCTTGTTGCAAATAGGCTTGTTGTGTAAGCTTGTTGCAAATAGGCTTGTTGTGTAAGCTTGTTGCAAATAAGATACTGCATCACTTCGGCGAAGTTCTTCAGAATATGGCCACGAAATTTGCATATTTAAATTTGAGCAAATGGGTTTTCTGTTAAAACGCTTTGCTTTTCTTTTGCATAGTTGCATTTATTTGAGAGTGCTCGATGAGAGATTGGCAGTTCTAGGAATTGTTCACTCGACTCGTTGATTGCTGCAGATAGGTGAGGGGTATTTCCTTTGGTAAGTAAATCTGGGAAAGGGGACACTCGTTATTGATGTTTTTAAAAAGGTTTGTGGCGTAATACTGATGGATGCGTTGTATGCAACTTACGCTTGTCATCCTTTGTTGTTTGTTTGTTTATTTGTTTATTTGTTTATTTATTTATTTATTTGTTTGTTTGTTTGTTTGTTTGTTTGTTTGTTTGTTTTTTGTTGTTGTGTAGCATTCATCACTTCATCTTAGCACTCATCGCTTCATCCTGTCTTGTTCAATACTCACTGGGGGAAGCAATTCGATTTATTGTTGATATTATAGTGTCGGTTCGTGCAGGGTGAGATCGAGGAAGCAACTTTTATTATTTGATGTTTATTTCACTACTCTAAAAACCAAATTTCAGAATATATAGAATGTTTTGAAAAGTGAATTTGGTATTAGTATGGTTTTAAAAAATATGTTTATCGCAACGTCCTTGACAATGGCATTTCTTCTTTTATTTATGAAGGAAATAAATGTTCACTGAAATTGTTTGAGGATGATGGATGAATATAAAAATTGCATTGTTGGCATCGATTGGGAGAGGGAATTTGATGTTGTTATCAAAAATGACCATATCGGCGATTTATCTTAGCTTGGTTGCATGTTTTAGATCATTGCCAATTTACAGGATCGATTGCTTGTGGCAACTCAGGCTTCACGCCGTCGACACTCATCCCCAAGTGAATCTTATTCATCGTCAGAGTCATCATCGGAATCTTCGAGTGATTCCCGGTCCCGTTCACGCTCTTGGTCAAGAGAGAGAAGTCGTCGCGAAAGGCGTCATGACAGCAGAGAAAGGAGGCATAGCAGACGTGCTGAGTTCGTTTCAATGATTTGATGTGAAATATCGGTTGTTGGGTTGGAGAGACCACCGATCCTTTTAATGGAGACAAGTTTTGAGCAGTTGTGATTGATTCTTTGAATTCTGTTGTATTTAGAAGAGAGTAGAAGTGGAAGAAAACTAGGGTGAGGGTGGGTGCTGGTGATGAATCAAGCAGAATGTGGTCGCGACTGCGTGGGTGGGCTTCAAAACAAATCTTGCTTGTGTTGAGACCTGAAAGTAGCAAAGGAATTGCGGAATTTTCGAAAGGAAATGGTGTTATTCGAGTGGGTTCAAATGGGGGAAGGGGTGAAGAAGTTCGGGAATTAGATTGCTTTGCTTTACATGACGCCGTCTTTGAGTTGCGATCCGAAAGCCCACCAAAACATGAGTGTCAGTATATCTGTTTCATGGCCTAGAAAGCCCATTTCGTTGTTGGCCAACGTATGCGTTGCTTTAGCTGGTCGCGTTAATGCTGCCTTGAGGTCACCATCTTGAGGTCACCTCGAGGTTTTAATGCTGTTTTGAGGTCAGGCAAAAGCATCCTCCCACCTATAGAGATGCTTTTTTATTGCTGTCTGCCTGATTTTTGATTTTTATAATTTGTTTGAAGAGCGAACCCATAAAAGGGTATGTTAATTTACAGCTCACGTTCCCCACCTCGGCTGTATCCGGGACCGCCACGGTATTATCGCGACAGCTCTTCCTCGCACAACATATATCAGCATCCCCCTCCGGTTCCAATCAACGCATCTCAGACAACATTTGCACATCATCGTTTGCCACCACTGATTAACTACCCACCACCATCATTTCTGCCAACTTCAAACGCCTCTGTTGGGGGATTCCAGTCAGTGCCAGCGAGCGTACCTCAGTCAGGTGGATATCGTAGTGCTCGTGGATGTATTGACGATCGGAATCAGAGGCGTCGTTCTCCTCCTCGAGTATCTGAAAGTGACAGACGGTTATTATTATTTGATAATTGATGTTATTTGGGGGCCATTTGTTTAGCCATTTCTGTGTTGATATATGCGGGCCTTGATCTGAATGATTCGGTCGAGTGACGGTGAAGGTTTTTATATATTGAGCATACTGACTCTTCTTATGGCTGCTGGGAAACGGGCGTTGTTGATAGTGGGATCAGTTATCTGCTATTTTATTGAGGTCTTCGGATGGGAACGGTGCAATACTTTTGGCGTTATATTGTGATCAGGAATTGTGTTATTTTAATGCGTACTAAAAACTCTGATATATGTTTAGTGGGCTCAGAAGAGGAAGCACAGGCAGGGAACGAGAAGGCGAACGTAAAGAACGGGCAAGAATTGACGAAAACAAAAGACGTGGACGCGAAAATGAGGAGAGGAATGCGCGTGTTGATGAGCGTCCGGTGAGGAATAAAGCAAGGGAAGGAAACGAACGTGACGAACGGAGAAATAGGGTACTTTCTCAGCTTATTGTTATGACTGTTTTCTTGATCAGTCGTCTTTAGATATTGAAATCGAGGTCTTTTTTTGTTTAGATCCTCGCTGATCCTGACATTTCTTGTCATGCTTCTTGATGACCCTTTCTGTGTTAGCAGATATTCAGGTGTCTTGATAGATGATATGCCCCTTGCCAGGGAAATTGAGGGGCAGGGCGTTTTCGTTGGGTGTTGGACAGGTGAAGATTAGAGTTCGATGCTTCTAATTGCAAGTTCAGAAGTCAAAGAAAAGGGGGGGGGGGGGAGGTGGGAAGGAGGGTCTGGATCTTCCCATATGTGTTACATCCCTCACCATATTCGTAGCTTCAATCAGAGAATGTTAAACGATATGCGGGTTGGGTATTCTTCAGCGCCGATTCGCTGAAACCAAATCTGACAAACTGAATTTTTTGCGGTGCGTTCAGAAATTTCTGTTATGTTTCGAGCACGAGTTTTTCAAAATATTTTTGTTGTGTTCACTGCGGATTCAAAAGTAATTCTTTTATTGCATTTAAATAGTTCTTGAACACGTGAGGAAAGGGGGGGGGGGGGGATCTCAGTATTAAGTTAATGTTAGCATTACTGATAGTGACTTGCCTTCGTTTAGTATTAAAGCCTGTTTAAATACTGATACTCCGATCGATGTTTCATTCAGTTTGTAAGTGAACGCATGGTTGTATGGACACATCATATATAGGAGAAGGTTTTCAGTTGCGAGAAGGGAATTCGAGGAAACGACGCGATCGAGCGGAAGGGAAGGGTGAAGCACCGATTACAAATACTACACCAGAAAAAGTCAGCAAAAAAGAAGCAAGCACCTCTTTGGATGCAGCAAAAGGACAAAGGAGCCATAGCATGAACATCGCAACTATGAAGGAGGAGGTGATAGTTAAGAAGGAAGAGGAAAAAGATGCAGTTGAAAATGAAGAAATGGTTAAAATGGACAGAGAAACGGTTGAGGAGGAACGAACAGTCACAAAAGAGGAATTTGTTGAGAAGGAAGAGGAAGTAATGAAAAGTGAGGAATTAGAAACATTTTCTGAGGTATTCACTGAAAGGGAAGATGAAAATCAGACAATTGATGTAAGCGGAATAGAACAGAAAGAACCTGAATCAGAGGAAGCAGCCGCAGCGGAAGGTACTGACGGCAGCGTTTCCGGTGCGGATGCAGAGAATGAAGATGGAACGGAAGTGGCTGGAGAGAGTGGTGAGCAAGAAAAGAGTGAGAAGAAGAAGAGAAAGAGAAAGAAGAGACGTAAGAGAGAGAACAGAAGCGAAGGTGAACGAGAAAGGAAAAAGCGTCATAAACAACATAAAGAAGACATGGGAGAAGAAAGAGATAACCACAAAAAGAATAAGAAACATAAACGCAGTCGTGAGGAGAAGGAAAAACATAGAGAAGAGAAGGAGAGACGGCGTGAAGAAAAGAAAAAAAGAAAAGAACGTCATGAAGACAGTGGAGATGGTGATGATGTTGGCACGAATACAGTTGTGGAAATTGGAGCGGAGTCAAATCTGATCTTGGGGGTTGAGGCGAATAAGCAAAGTGAACATGAGAAAGATCCTTTGAAAGAGGTATCGTTTGAAGCAGGTAAACAGACGGTTCAGCAGACGAGAGAAACGTTCAGTGAAGAACATGGCGATAAAAACGCAAAGCTACGAGAAGGTGGCAAAAAGGAACAGAAACGGGACGAGCCTGAAATGTCGGAAGGGGGGAGAAAAATGACGAAGGTTGAAGAAGAAAGGATCAAAGGGGTTAAAAGGGCAAAAGAAAGTAAATTGGAGGAGGAAGCGGAAGAAAAAAAGAATAGGCTTAGTGGAACAAATGAGAAAAAGACGTCGAAAAAAAGACCGGGAGAAGAGGAAGAAGAAAAGAAGAAGGAATTGAGGAGGGAACATTATGGGGTGAACGATTCACGGAGAAGAGATGAAAGACGCTTCAGAGGAGGCGATGTTGCGACGAGATCAGATCGTAGCACGCATCGGACTGACTCCACTTCCAGTCACCAACAAAGTACTAAACGAAGGTTTGTTGCATTCCTTTTTATTTCTTCTAAGCATAATAAAGTGATTTTAGGGTGGGAATGTTTTATTCACGATAAGATTGACTTGAATTCGCGCAAATTATTTTCTACGAGGATGATAGTTTTGTTCAATTTAAACGATTATACGACGCGAAACGTACTGATCTACAACCTATATCGGCTTATTAAGGAAAGTAAGGGGTGGGGGAGGGGGGGGGGGGGGGGGGGGNGAAAGGATGACTGGCGCAGTCTCGTGGCTTTTCCTGATGTGAGAATTTCCTCCCAATAAGCTCTACCAAATTCGTATTTGAGTATTCCATGGTCGATTGATTGCTGAAAAGTTGCATCTATCTTGTCAGCTTGGTGGAAAACGTAGAAAATGCCTCAGTTTTGTCTATTAAACTGCCGTTAGGCATTGTTTTGAAGTAATGCTTGTTCGGGTCTGTATATGATGCGGCTAGACGAATGTTCAACGTAGTCGCTAACCAAACTAGGAACCACGAAAGTGCGAGGTGAGTGAAAGAGAGTGTCCAGAAATTGAAAAGACAGGAACTTATTTGATCGAAGGGAGAAGAAAAGGTGAAAAAGATGAAACAGAAGGAAAAAGACTTGGCATAGGGTATAGGTATATGTGGCAAATATTACCAATGTAGAATAAGTGCGCATTAGCCAAGCGTTTGGCTGTAAGATATTTCAGCATTTTTGTAATATACGCTTGAATGCGCCTAAGAACCGAAAAAGGGGACCCAAGTGAAGATGTGTGGAAGAGGTTGATGTTTGGGGAACAAAGAGAAAGCTGAAACTGTGTCTGTATGTGGTGATTTTTTTCTTTTATAATATTTCATTCACTTTGTTAAATTCTGCTGATATCTGGCGCCGATGTTCGCAATATAATTTAATGCCATCTTTCGTGATGGGTTTTCTATTTTAGCGGCCAGAAATGATGAAATAATAAATGATAGGCGAATTGATAGATGATTTTTGAAATATGTAGTGTGTAGTGTGTAATACTTTGTAGGTTGATTGTTAAAAATATGAATATTCACTGGAACAATTATTTAGTTGATTTCAATTGCAATCCCCGCGAAGTTTTATTTATGTAAATTTCTTTGCTGAGAAAAAACTCATCTACGATTGATGGAGAAGAGCGATCAAAAAATTTTATATTATTGTCCTCATTTTACAAAAACGTAAAATTTTTTTTTCTTTCTTTCTGTTCAATCGCTTTTCAAAACGGATTTCTACGCACATAATTGTTCCATTTAATAACTATTGATGGAGAGTCGAATTTTTCGACTAGCCGAATGTAAATAAGCTTAATGATTTGTTGTAGCATAAAGTCATCGTTTAATTGGTCATGAGTAGAGACGCTGTTTTGGTAGTTCGTGTTGCTATCGCCTCATATAGACTGATATTTGAAAAACATATCGAGTCGGTCTTTACATCGTTTCGTTTCGTTGAATTCTTTTATTCGCATCTATAAAAAAATTACGATCGTCGAAGAGGAAATTCGCAGCGATATTTAAATTATGACTGCTATGAGATTGCTTTATAAGGGGTGTTTAACATTAATTTTTTTTTCATTTGATGATTAGCGATGTAGAATTTCATGAGGTGATTGACTGTTTCTCACATTATTCATTCATTTGATTTTCAAATAAGCTAGCTAAATTATGTGAATGAGATAATGAACTTTTGAAATTATAGTATTTCAATGATTATAGGGCGGAGAGCCGAGATGAATCAAGAGAGTGGAAAGATGCGAAGGTTCGACGAGACGATGATATCGTAAGAGGTAAAGAAGGTCGCAACCAGTTGAGACGTGATAGCGATCGAGCGGTGAATACGGCGACAGCTACAGAAGATCGTCACAGCGAAAAACGGAGATCTGAGGTTGGGACATTTGTGAAGTCTTATTTACTCCCCC
>JAARMF010003388.1:0-20361 GCA_022844705.1 Toxascaris leonina
CATCCAATCAGGTAGTTCTAGCCTCAGATCCCGCAGACAATTGATTTTGAGCAATTATTTCAACAGATAGGCCACAAATACTCCATAGTTTCAAACATGCTCGATAAGGATGCGTTCGCTTGTTGATTGTAGATGTCGTATTATCAAAAGGCTGCTTATAGTAATATCAACTGTGTTATTCGTAATGCAGCTATTATTAGCAGAAAAATCATTGATGTTAATTAGAAGTATCGCTATTTGCAAGTAACCAGCTGCGCTACCGGTCACCGCCACCCAACTGGTGTTCTTGGTTACTGGTCATATGAGAGGTACACCCAACAACCTATAGAACCAGCGGTCATCGAAAGTATTTTCTGAGAAGAGCTTCTGCTGTTGCTGACTGATAGTATTACTAATAATTTCTGCAACTGCCGATATCACCACCAGCTTATCAGGTACTGATTAGCAACAGGAGCGGCAGCTCTATTGACCATCACTTGTACTGCTGCCACTGAGGCTACTGCTGCTTATAACAGCGTCAATAACAATAACAATGGGGCATTATGTAACAATCAGTGTGACCAGTAAAATATATGCCTAAGCTTTATAGCAGGTAAAAGCAATGACCACAGCAATAGGGTCCATTCACCGTCACTTCTATAACCCTAATGATATTTGCATGCACAAGTTTTACTCTTGTTGGATTCATAAACAGCGAGAATCTTCAGGAAACCTCAATGGGCAGAAAAGTACGGAGACGGGGTCGATAGGTTTTACGTTCTCGACTTATTCACAAACGTCAAGGTGTCATCGGTGCTTTTTGTTATTGCTTCCCGTCTTAGACCTAAGATCGCAGTAAGCACAACGTATTTCGATTGCTTTCCACCACTAAGGGTAGTAACCTTGATCATTGAAGCTGAGATTTCCTGTTTGATGATGGTGATAGCAATGATAGCGGTGATAATGATAATGATAACAATCTTAGCTTACTTCATTAAAAAGCAGCAAGCATGTTAGCATCCATATTGTCTATGGGTGATTCAAAGGATCACGATTAAATCGTCGTCTCTTTGTGCTCGACGGCTTGCTGATGGTGCTGATTGACCAGTGTACTGTTGCCATTAAATGACGTTATATTATATTAAAAACCCGGTTGCTGTTCATTCAGCGTATTTGAAACTGCCGAAAACCCTCATAGTCTTCGAGCTATTGAGACACTTGAAGTGAAGCAAAGCAAAGTATCGAGAAGCTTCAGACGACCTTCACGAGTTTACGTCCAATCAGTTACTCGAGATCGGCTGCTTTTAGGCGTGGAGCACTATTGTTTTTGATTATGAAGGTGACGCAATAGAAATGCTACGTTATGCGTTGTGATGCTACAAATTTGAGCATTACGTCATCTCCTAATGCGGCAAAAATTGCTTCCATATACGATCTGTTAACTAATCATTTTTAGTGCGTCGAGAGTCCGATAAGATTAAGCGTTGAGCTGGAGCTTCGAGCTGTAGCGTCGAGCTGGAGCTTCGAGCTGGAGCTTCGAGCTAGAACGTCGAGCTCAAACCCCGAAATTCCCTCAATTTCAAATCGTCGGCAATTCATATATTGGAATGTCTCCTGAAATTTCAGCCGTCTCCGATATTTTCTCCGTTTTTCATGTTTCAAGCTTTCTGTTTTAACGACGCTTTCAGATTCACATCTGTATCCCTCATCCAATTGGATATAGCGCAGTTCACCTCTCTCCTGCTGTCTCATCGACTATGGTCGCCATTCGCTGTTCTTATGACCTGCAAGAACTCTCCACTTAAGTTTACCTTACCTCCCCTCTTTCTTTTTCCTCCCATCTCAGTTTGCTGGGAATCGGTAGCTCAGTGGTAGAGCCTTCGCCTCTTAAGCGAAGAGACCCGGGTTTGATTCCAGGTTAATCTCCCAACGGATCGCCAGAAGGTTGACCACCAGGCGTTCACGAAATCTATTCACAACAGCCATGTGTGGCTGTCAGCTGCATCGATAAGGGATTCGATGAAACTACCGCTGTCTTTGTATTGTATCTTTGTATCTCAGTTTATTAGACCAGACGAAGAGCAAATAAAGATTAGCCAACTATTCTACATATGTCTCAGGCAATATATATTTTCTAGATGACGTGTTTTCGTGCTCTCATTCATTTCTGGAGGTGCATACCTATCAATGTCATCAAAAGATAAATCTCCGACCGGAAATTTTCTTGAAATGGAAAGCAGAGAGGTGGCAGGATAGATTGGATAGGATAGGATAGAATAACATAGGATAGGATAGAATAGGATAGGATAGGATAGGATAGGATAGGATAGAATAGGGTAGGATAGGATAGGATAGGATAGAATAAAATAGGATAGATACTTCAACGATCGAACAATGTGACATTCATCTCCTAATTGCTGACATAGAAGACCAACATCATTGAACTAAGAGATCAAAAACCAGAAGGCATTTTTAAGCGTTCAATTGTTTTGAAGAGTTCAATTTCCCTTCAAAAAGTAGCAATAATTATGTTTCCAATTTTCACTCCATATTTGCATATGTCAAATTAAGAAGCATTCAACGAAGTGGATCGATACGATGTTTTATTCAACAACAGAAAGGGTGAAATTTATTAGCATCAATGGTTGAACTGGGCAACATTCTGCTGGAAATTGCCTTACAATTGTATCATTTCACAACGGCGATACGAGAGGGGTCACCCACAATAGTGCTTATGTTATGGCTGATAGCTGAGCAAAAGTTTTCTTCTGCTTATTATCGCTGATTTTTTATTGTTTCGGACCACCTAGTTTCCCGAACAGAGTGCTCCGGACCACCTAGTAGTTTCTCAAACGACGTGCATCGGACCACCTAGTTTCTAGAACGGGGTGTATCAGACCACCTAGTTTCTAGAACGGGGTGTATCAGACCACCTAGTTTCCCGAACAGGGTGCATCGGACCACCTAGTAGTTTCTAGAACTAGGCGCATCAGACCACCTAGTAGTTTCTAGAACGAGGTGCATCAGACCACCTAGTTTCCCGAACAGGGTGCATCGGACCACCTAGTCTGTCGAACGGGGTGCATCAGACCACCTAGTTTCTCAAACAAGGTGAAATTTTCACCTGTTACATTAATGTTTTGGATCAATAAAGATGTCATTACACTGACACGCTCAGTTTCATTACATCAATAAAACTTTGACTTGTTTGCACCATCAAATGTACTGTTTTTCTCCCCCTATGAATGTCTGCATAATTTTTTCTCCCCCTATGAATGTCTGCTATTGCTATGACTATAAAACTTTTAGCTAGTTCTTTTTTTCCTTCTGTATATTAATAATTAATTATTATTTATTCAACGGTAGGATGAAAAAAAAAACAACAAAAGGACTTGCAGCCGAATATATAAATAAGTAGAAAGCCATACCAAAGAAAGCGCCACAACATGTCCTTTAGAGCAGTTATATTAGCAAAGAAGATAATGTGCAAGGCTATCCATTCCTAATGAATTTACCTAACCGTTCGTATAAAATCTCTAAAAAAAAAGTTCGTTTTTACCGAACAACCAACGTGAAATATCATCGAAGCAATAATGAAATTTGCATATATTTTTATATATTTAAAATTCAAATATGTCGCCTTCAAGTGTGCTTGAATGGCCTATTCAAACCTAATGAATAGATCTGAAATTCAGTACGGAAGGCCACCAGTGGTATCGGTCACGTCCACCAGATCTTGCGATTCCGCTTGTTCTTGTTTTCGAGTTTTAATTCCTGGAGAAGTAAGCAGATATATGCACATACACAGGAATGAAGATATTGCCGCCACAATGTCTGTTATCCAAACCAATGTTGTTCCCAATGCCCGAAGCACCGCAAACTTCCCTGAATTTTTGACTAACCCCGTCGAAATTTGCCTTGCAAGGATTTAGCTAACGAATCCTGCAGAAGCAATATTTGTCATCCAGCCAAGCGAACGTTGACCTTCAACGGCTTGAACTTCTTGAATTTTTAGTCTCAATTATGGAATTCAATTTCGTTCGACCCGCATAACCTCTGAAAATGTTGAGGGTTACGGGATCACGGTTAAGAAATACAGAGACCCGAATGCTTGAATGGCTTTTTTTTGCTATTTCTTGTAAATCCACAACTTCAGCCCATTACCACACCGAAGCTGCTCAAGCATAATACCTTATGAATTAATATCGTAGCAAATTAAAAAATAAAAAAGAAAAACATAAAAACTGAGTCAAAAATATTAAGAGCGTTCAGCAGAACAAAAAATATTCTCAAATAATCGAGTTTTTCTAAACGATCGTCATGTTTATTGAAATATTTCGTCGATATTGTTTCCTAGATGAGAGATATTGAATGAAATAAATATTCGAAAATACGCTACCATCCTCACTCAAATCGACAAGAAGCGAGATTAATCTGCCATTTCTATCGATCACTAAACGATCCGCTCAAATTTAAGCTGAATTTATTGCGAAGTACTTCTACAGGTTTATTTTTTGAGATGATATATCTCGATTTATGGACGCTTATCTATAAAGCTGAAACGTTCGCTGTCGTCATCGAGTAATACCGACTTTATTTTTAAGCACTCGCATAAATGCTTGAATCTTTCATAAGGTAATATCTTCTAAATAAACGAATATTTCCACGGAAAAGATGCAGATTCGACACATAATATAAGTGCAGCTATACAAGGTGAACGCATGTATAAATAATTGATGTGTGTTGAAAGGGGTAGCGGGGGGGGGGGGNGGGGGAGGAGAGGGGAGGATGAAAACACAGAAACGATAATCTGCTCGGTCTCTACTTTAACTGATCAACGCAGTTTTGCCCTCGTCAGTTCCGAGACGGATCAACGCACTTTGCACTCATCAGATCCGAGAGGAAAGGATTGCGAAGATCATCATCAATTGTTGGCTTGAGATTATTCAA
Source organism: Toxascaris leonina (assembly GCA_022844705.1). Taxonomy (NCBI): domain Eukaryota; kingdom Metazoa; phylum Nematoda; class Chromadorea; order Rhabditida; family Ascarididae; genus Toxascaris; species Toxascaris leonina. The sequence goes on from JAARMF010003388.1 coordinate 4,930, forward strand.
AAATTGCACCCAAATCTTTTCTTGCACTAAGAATTATAAGGAATCGCCATAAATATACGCTGAAAATAATACGCAAGTATCAATTTCGTTTCTTCGAATCTCTGTTATTTGAGGCGACATTAAATGGAAGTGTTCTTCTTATCCAAAGCAAAAAAAAAGAAAAATAAAAATAAAAATAAAAAGAATTTCCTCTCCGCAAACAAAATTCTTCGCCTTTAAAAGTTGTCAACTAATCAATGTACGGTTATTTTGTAGTGTGCTCACTCTGAACTAGGAAAATTGTCAGCAACATTATAATTTTTCCAAAATTTCATTTCTCACTTCCTGTTTACTTAAATTTTCAATGTAATTTTGTTTCTTATTGATAGCAATAAGGATCGGTAGCTCATTGGTACAGCCTTCCATATGTGATTAGGAATACTGATTACTTGATAAAGTTTGCCTTATTCCGAACAGGTGAGACTTTGGGAGGTGAGACCGTTGTGCTCTTCGACAACTAGGCTTTGACATATGGAGAGGTCATCGTTATTGCACCACTATCACTGGACAATTGAAGATAACCTTTCACCTTTCGATAATGACTACAGAATATGCTTCCAACCTATCCAAATGTCCCATATTAGTGAGGTGCAGATTATTTAAATAATATTTGAGTTGCCTTTGCACATTCTAAACATTTGCGTTATCACTCCTGCGGTCTATTATCTTCCTAGTACCTATTCGGTGCAATGCTTTAATTGATAGTCTTTTGATGCATCATTGGGGAATTTAAATAGAAAGTGCTTAATTATTGAAATATAAAAAGCATCAAAAAGATTGCCTTTTTCTTTCTTAATCAGCTTATCATCTCATATCATTGAACAAAACTTCCATGTTTCTTTCTATAATGACGTACTAGAGGGTAGGCGGGGATTATCAGTTGTTTTATCTCTTCAGAGAACAAATTTTAGCACTTTTAATTCTTCAAGAAATTGAATTTCACGTACATTCTATTCGGAAGTGCTATTTTTGTGCTTTATTAATTTACAGCATTATCAGTATATACGTCATAACACATTTCATGACCATTAAGCCCTACGCCTACTCAATACAGGTAACGCTCTTTTTTGCACATATTAATCTCTATATGCACTTATCCTAATTGCTTTGCATAAAAATTAAAACACTCCACTAATGCACTTAAGTATACATTAAGGATGTCAAATAAGAGGGATTGTAATGTGGAATATTTTATTGTTGTTTTGATTATTTTAAGGGTCATTTGATAAGATGGAAACAAGGTCAATTGGTACATCAGCAACGGTGGAGTATCTCCAAAATCATCGATTCAGAACGATTTCCGTCTTTTGTCACTCCACCCACGCATATGAATACTTCGAGAAAATACCGTAAATATTCTTCGTCTCATCTTTTGAAGCCTCCATTAAAAATCCTCTTATGCAAAATTTGAACGTGTCTCTTCGCTTAACCGGCGAAGGCTCTACCACTGAGCTACCGATAAGTTGGCCAGCATAGAGGCCAACTTACCACTGCAAATTCAACCATATTAACTTGTCGCCAAATTTTACTTGAGCGCTTAATCGAAGCTATTTTATCTTACTAATAGCCCCCTAATTAATTTGATATTCCTCTGTATCTAAGGATTTGGTCATTTGCTGAACGTGGCAAAAGTCATCTTCATTAATGCAGATCATTTCGCATATCAGCAAAGAACGTGATAAGCTTCCCGCTGGGGTTTGAAACGATAGTCATTTTGCTGCAACCGAGCACCTGAAATTTCACCTGAAATTCTACGCAGTCCTCTAAAAGCGGTGACATTGACAGTTATGTCATGATACGTACGGTTATCACTATGCCCTAAGGGGAGATAAATTACACCGCCCAAATCGGCATGCTTCGAGACTCCGTAACCGCTTCTCACCTGCCCATGCCACAACAACTCATCACGCCATAGCCGGAACAATTGTAGTGCATGACACCCCTTATACGTGCTTAAAGGTTGATTGGTGTTTGTAGGGAATATTTTATGAACGAAGGCGAAATTTAACGTATTTGGGAAATTGCTTTATCAAAGGGTTGGCAAGAAAGAAATACAACAATTTTCAAGACAGCTAGCTTATTGCTGAACTCATCGTTGATAGCACTACATCGTCTCGGCATATTTATTCGAAAATGTGATATTGTACCGCTAACTTCAGCGATTAAAAAAATAAACAATTTTCCGCTTCGGTGATTAGCTAACACTTGCCCTATAACAAACATCAAACTACAATTTTGCGTAACGTTCACCAAGTTGCGAGATAGCAACTAGCGTTAAATAAATGACGTGGCAATGTGATGTCCACACGTCAATGGTTTCTAGCGGTGCAAGTGGAGTGGGTCATTGTAAGTTCAGTGGATCACAAGTGCACCTGGTGTGGTCATCGTTCAAGCTGTCTGTGAATTGAAAGCTGTCTTTAGGGGAACAGCTGTTTTGTTCGTGCTTGTTTTTTTATTTTCTTTATTTTTATTGTTTTTTTTAATTTTTTCAAAGTTTTATTGTTTTTTATTTATTTTTAAATTTTTATTGTTTTTTTTATTTTTATTTTTTCTAAATTTTTACCTGCTCTTATAAATGGGCCTTGCAAGAGATAGTTTCAGTATGGCAATCAGCGAATCTAAGAAAGTGCATCATAGGATAACTTATCTATTTAGCTTGTTACTTTTCATAGTTGTCTAATTATTTATTTATTTATTTATTTTTCTAGTTTAATTGGTTAAAAGATGCAGTGAAATCTAGGGAACCTCTTATGATAGTTGAATGAGAAGAAAAGATTGTTGCAAAACTTAACAACTCGGGTAGATCGTTCACTATTACGGGCGGAATTGAACCTAGTTTTAGTGGAAAGGGAATCTAAAATTCTTCCTGAAAGAGTTGGATTTCTGGACTCCTAAAAGGAATGAAATAAATAGAGTGGGGTAGTCGAGTTGATGCATACATGATTTCATAGAAGGGTGTAACCTGACATCACCTTTATCTCCGCAAAGATGCAGTCAGTCGAAACACGGCTGATCGTCATATACATTCTTCCCTGTTTAAGCGGATGTAGTGAGATAGATGACATAAACCTTAGTTCAACAATTAAGCTTTCTCAAAAAAATGGCCTCAAGTGCTGGAAAGCGAAGAATCGCAAGCCGCAATAGGCAGACTTCTTCCCAATTTCTGCAACCTTCAATATACTCAAATATTTTATTTATTTATTTATTTCACGTCCCAAGGTGGGAAAACATACAAAAGTATGTAAGCATGAACAGGAAGAAGAAGAAGACGTTAGCAAAGACAAAATTTGGGAGATATTTGATGGCAAGCCATCGGCGGAAGTTATTTCGACAGTTGTTGAGTGCCGAATGAATAACTATCCGACGTCTCGGTAAAGATTACCAACCTCAGCGACGAAATAAGGTGGCAGACGATGAAGAAGTGGGAAACGATTGTCTGACGCTACAGAAACGTCCGACGCTTAGCAATTCGACACTCAACAACACAATTTTTATTTTATTGTTAATTAATTTTATTTTATATCATTTTTTCTCATTTTTACCAACAAACATCTGATTATGTTGTCAGACTATGAGAATGTCTGAGTCAAGCACTATCAGCAAGATTCTATGACCTTTGACATATGATATCTCCGATAGGAACTTTAACTTAAACGATCAGGTGACGTGATTCGTAATTTGAAAACATTAACGAGGTGTATGGTCGGTGCATTTGCTAAATTAGTACTTTGTACTCTCTTTATATGATGATGGGCTGTATGCTCATCGCAGCGATAAAAAATGACGCTAAATCCTCTTATATTCAAAGAATATTGAGTATGACGCAAAATTAAGTGCTAAATCTTCCATTAAATTTTTGCCGTTCTTTTTTCTCGGATTAGCCATTTTTCCCACCCGATCGTGGAAAAAAAATTTCTTCTTTTTATATGTCTGTAAAGAGGGGAGGGGGGGGGGGGGGGGGTGGGAAGAAATGCATCTCTGTCAAAATGATGGAAACTCTTTCCGTCGAAAAAGATGATGACCAATACTCATTATTAAAGTCTTCTGCGAAAGCGTTCGCTCATAGAGAACCTCATATCATTTCCAATGAGATATAGACTTTCAGCAAGGTTTTCAATGCTGAAATATCGCAATTTATGGCAAAAAATTGTTTCCCAATATGTTACTTATCTAGAAGATAGCCATTGATGATCGTTTGATGTCTACTGCAATAGTTTTGGTAGCCACAAGATACTACAGCAGTGATCCTTTTTAAGACCGATTTCTGATATATTCCCTTTCTTTTTTTGTTGAGTTGGACCAAATTCTGGCCGAATGGTTCATGCGATTGTTCGTCAAGCATATGATTCAAGATCAGTTCCGTTGTCGAGCTATGTTGGCAGATGGGTGCATTTGCCTGAATTTTATTTGGTTTTAAGGAGGACACAGTTGTTTTACGGTTCGGCTGCTATTGTAAATTAGCATCGTAATCGGATAAGTGATGAAAAATGGCTTAATATTGATATCGAATCTTATCAGTAATTTTTTAAAGGATGGATGTGACAAAATTAAGAGCAATTTTCAAGGAGTATTTTCATGTCGATCCGGAATATATTATACGATGTCCAGGAAGAGTGAACCTTATAGGTTAGTATTTCCCTTCTTTTTTCCTATTGTTGAGTCGGATCAAACTCTGGCTGAATGGTTAGTGCGACTGTTTGCTAAGCACATGACTCGAGATCAACCCACTTGTCGAGCTAACGTTTCGGCGAAAGATATTAATGATTGACGACAGTCGTATTTGCTAGAGGTTGTGGCCAGCAGAGCACGACTCTAGCGATGAGGACCGTCCCTTAACTGTCACTTTCAAGTTGATAGTGCACCATAGAAGCGTATAACTATATGGTTATATCGATATAGTTGCTACTTTCACGTCAGGAATCTGTGAAACTAGAGCAAGGATATTTATTATCTGCAGCACAAACAGACCTGTGCCAGTTTTCTCTTGGCGCATTTTCCTATTTTTTTTCCATTTTCAAAAATATTTAGAGTGACTTAATTAAAGGAAAAAAAAAACAAGAAAAAACCATGACTTTTAAAACAGGGGACAGATGCGCCTGTTATGCCCCACTCTGCCAGAACTATTATATTCCATACTGAATGAACGAACTCCGCAGTTGAGTTAGGTGCTGCAGTTGGTGATGTCCATAAAAGGTAACTAAATTTGATTGTTGCCTTGAATGTTGTTGAGGTGATCAGCAACTATAGGAGAGCATATCGACTACAGTGGCTATGGGGTGTTTCCGATGGCGATTGATGCAGCAACCTATATGCTCGTTTCACGTCGTGGACAACCGGAAATCGCTTTCTACAATACTGATGGACAATATCCGTATCTCAGATTATTGATATTTCTTTGAAGAGTCTTATCAGTCTTTTATTGGGAAAACATTGCCTTATTCGGCCTTGGCATATAGCTTTATATAGGGAAACATTTGTATTGAAGCAATTAGCTCGCTGACAAGTGAGAAGCAGTAAATAAATGTGACGTCATTCCCATCAGGAGTGATGTTCACCTTTGACCGTTTTTTTGCATATTTATCAGAGAGGATGAGGTTTTACTTCTGCTAAAATTGGACTAAACGTTGACGAGAGAATTTAAAATTTTGTCGGAATGCAGAAAAAATCATTCGAATTTTGAAAGACGAAAGATGTTTTACCAATGAAGGTTTATTGTCGTGGATAAAACTGTGTAATAGATCTCTCGCCTTTTTTTTGTTGGTTAAAATTCCTTTCGAATTCTATAATTCTCTTGAAAAATCTCTGAAGGATGGGAAGGATTGCCACAAAATTAGCTGAAAAGGTAGAGGTATCTTGGAGCTTGAAATAACTCTTCTTTGGGACTCCATGTGCGAGTTTATACAAACATTGAGGCACCAAGGAAAACATACACATTTGTTGTTAAGCACATAGCTAGTGTGATATTGAAGATCTTGTTTTGTAGGCCATACGTATATAAATTAGAGGAAAAATGGATTGGATTAGGAAAGCCTCAATGGTATCATTATTTTCTATGTGGATGGAAAGGTGTGTGCGAGCGATTGGGTGTTCAGCCCAAGGGATTAAACGTTCTTGTGTCAGGTGAACCTTTTTCTCTCAAGGTATATAAGCCGAATTAGGTTCATTATTGCTAAACAAGCCTTCAAGTTATTGCGCCCTTGTTAAAATTCTCTTCTTTTTGTGCTACGAATCAGAGAAAAACTCGAATGGTGTGAGTTTCGAATATGAATTGTGAGTGCAAAGATTTATAAGGGACTAAAAGTTGAAGAGGAATATATGATGGACAAGTGGTCACCTTTTCGCAGTATGGTTGTGCTATATGAGGCTGTTGCAGGTAATTATATGATATATTTTGTATACATGTCTGGCCTTACACATTACCTGGCCAATTCACCTCGGTTTTGCAAGAAAGGTGTTGTAGGTATATATCTTACCGCTCTGGGTAAATTCAACTGACCTCATTCACTTCCGCACTGTAGCATCAGTCGTGTCACATGGCAAGTGCTATACAACGTCCCCCATTGCTGATGTTATTCAAACATGGTGTGAGGCATTCAGTGACACATTGACCTGTGACCTTTTGCTAGCATATTTCTGCGCGAAGGCAAACGACGGAATTTTTTAGTACAGCTAGATGGCGAGTGTTCCGAAATTAGCTCTCTTTCTGCTGCTCCCGAATCTTATGCTGATACTTAAAAATAAACATTCATTTATTTTCAATGTGTTTGTGGCTTGATACAGTGTAAGGTTGAGCGTGACCGATTGCAGGTTCAATACCGCCATGTGCTGGTCTCTCGAGCTCGAGCTCAATAGTATGCGCATCTGCGCTGGCCACTTTAGCTTCATATACCTCTGGAACTTTCGAAGTCATCTCTCGGGTAAAACGATTTCCTTAAAAGGCTTTATCGCATTCAGTATAAACGATTCATACAATTCAATAAATGTGTAATGCAGAAAGTCATTTCCTCTGCAGACCACATGCATACGAGTAGGTAGAAGGACATGGTCAAGCACACCTGGACTTGAAAACGAGCCTGTAACTGTGTGAGAATTCATGAGCCCAAATCGAATGCAGTATATGTCATTATTCGTGAATATACATCATTACTGGCTTCCCTTCTGCTTTAATTTGAAGAGCAGTTTGGAGCAACTGAGAACGAAGGATATAAGGCATTGGAATTGTCAAAATTTGGTTATAAAGATGGCAGACTGAGGTTATTAATTGTATTATGAAAAGTTTATTCTCTATAATTGACACATCTTGAGGATTCATATTACTTATAGCGGTTTGCGGATAATAATATCTGCCGATGGAACGATTCTTGTTGATTACTTCAGTTTATTTGGCTCTATAATAGCTTAATAGCTATGAGATAAAGCTTGCGTATATAACCTGCATTAGCATTATTTATTAGCTAACAAATGGATAGGTGATATGAATGTTCCATCCCTGAATTGATTTGAATAGGTGATATATTCGAGTTTTTTGACAAAGTTGTGTTTTTGAATGTCAGGCGGATTTGGCCGAGTTATGCGCACACGCTGAACACTTTATCGGTACTGAAGGTGGTGGAATGGATCAAGCGATCGAAATACTGGCTATAAAGGGTAGTGCAATGCTTATTGAATTCAATCCACTCAGATGGACAGCGGTGAAATTACCTGATGCCGCATACTTCGCTGTATTGCATTGTGGAGCAACGCTTAATAAGGCGGCCACCTCGCATTATAATCAACGTGTGGTTGAATGCAGAATTGCTGCACAGGTTTATTTACCTGTAATTGGTTTAAAGTTGTTTTTTTTTGAGGGGGGAGGGGGGAGGGGAGGGGTAGAGCATTCATTGTTTGTTGTGGTTTGTGTCGGGGAGGAGAGGAGAGGCAGTAGGTATGTCTTCTGTCGAAACCATAAGATAATACCAGGCATAAGCGTTATGTACAATCCCCTGGGGATGTTAACCAATATAAATGGACAAGTTTTGTCAGTTGCAAACTTATTTGCTTATGCCATCTATGCAAGTGCATTCCGTATTGAGATGGGAAGGAGCACATCTTGCTTGAAATGCGATGCATCAATAAGCGGAGCCACTTTTATTCAACATCCATAGTATTACATGGATAAGCTACAATCTCGGCGGTAGTTTTTCTTCTTGGCCAGGTGACTTTTGTGGGGCACAGTTTGTATTGAGTTCTGCAGATAATCTTCACTTACATACCAGAAAGCTGCAGGGAATAGCTTCAGCTTAATAGCTTTTTGGCTTCTAATGATATTGAAGAAAAATACAGATGATCGCAAAAGCTAGCGGTATGAAGGAATGGAAGAAGGTCAGGACGTTGCGTAATCTAGCCGATGGTCTACATAAAAATGCCGATGAAATGATGGAAGTCGTTCGTGAATTACTCACCGAGCAACTTTATACGAAAAGTTCTATTCTTTCGGCTCTCGGAATTACCGAAGAAGAGTTCAAAACTCTTTGCCTATCGTCGAATACGCAGAATATTAAGTTTTCTTTCTGAAGATTGGTAGTGGCCTTATTTATTGCCAACTTTTCACAAGAAGACATGTGTTATTGATTTGCATGAATTCCAAATATTTCCCATCGTATGTTTATATTGCCACCTGTAAGGTGGCATCCTTGCTACGGGACATTTGCGCCGTGTGAAATCACCCGCTTCGTGATAGTAAGTATGGTCATAGAGATCTTGTTTAATTGGCAGCAATTCCTATTCCATTTTGAATCTGGATGGTTAAGAATGAATCTATCTTGATTGCTGCTTATAGGTTATTTTCTAGTGTTTACCAAGTTAACATAAATAATTTTTGCTTATAATATGAGATTTTTAGTGGAGGAATTCAAACTGGCTCAACGTGCCACTCATGTTTTTTCGGAGGCATCGAGAGTTCTGCAATTTCGAGATGCGGCTAATAGAGGAGACATCCTCAAGATGGGAACGTTGATGAATGAGAGCCACGAGAGTTGTCGTCGTCTTTACGAATGTTCCTGCGATGAACTCGATCGAACGGTCACTATCTTACGCCGTTTTTCTTCTTTATTGTTGACGTTTATTTCGGCTTATTCCTTATAAGTTTTGGCGCAAGAGGATTAAAATAATGCATACAGCTATGCGGCTGATGGAAGGAATAGGTTGCTATTGTTCTTATTACCTCCCCTATCGATGGAGAAGTTTGGTGCCTTAAATGACTTGTACAGGTAGACGAATAGGTGTTTTCTTGAAGTGGATTTCTGAAAATATTTCCATTTCTGAAAATATAAATAAGGCAATAGAAGAATTCTGCAAGCACACTACATATTAGGACTGTTGAAAAACGCTGCACTAAATTTCTAGCTACAGACATAAAGGATGCCTGGATTACTTTGTTGTAAGGGCATGTGGCGCATATGTCACGTTTAAGAAATCAACAACCAAGAGGTGTAGCTTCGAACTAAAATTACACGGCAATATTCCATATAAAAAGGATATATCATCCTCGAAGGAGGCATAAGATAGTTATTGATAGTATAAATTCCAAGATTTTGTTCTATTCTGCGATAAATGTTTGTGACAACTGCAGATATGTATCATCTAGGTCGCTTTGAAGTCGAATTAGAGCGATTTATTTATTTATTTATTTACTTATTCTCTTCGAAATTTATATCGAGGGATGATTTAAATCATAGTTTTTTAAACATAAAAGCCTTTTCATTCGGCATTTTCTTCGCCTCGAGTCAGATACGCTTGAAAGCCTGTTTTAGGCTAGGTTAGTTTAGTCTTTATGTTCTCAGAAGACAACTTGAAGGAAATGGAATTCATTTGCCACTAGAACAACCATAATAATTAATTAAATTCAGTTGTGTTAATAGCACTCTAACTCGCCTACTCTAGCAATTTTGGTGAATTTCATTTATTTCTGTTTCGAATAATTTTGTGAATTTAGGTGGAAAAATGTCGATCTGCTGGTGCATTGGGTGCACGTTTGACAGGAGCCGGTTGGGGTGGATGTGTTGTTGCATTGTTCAAGGAGCGCTGCCTTGATTTGAACGTTCTTTTCTGGAGTCAACCAAGTGAAGGCATGCGCATCGATAGATGTTCATGATTATCCTTCTACCGGCTGTTTTCTAAAAGAAATTATCGAATGATTGCTGATTCACTTAGGTTCTGCCATGTTTTCTAGGATGTGTTATTATTAAAGAAATTGAAAATGAAGAGGAAAGTAAACTTTGGTCACTTTCGCATTCAGCGATATGATCTGACATATTGTTGAATACCATTGGGTCCTTAACGAGTTTAGTCATAGATTCCTCTATATAAAATACGTGATATAAAGAGTAAAGGTACAGCCACCATCGATTAGGTATACAAATAGAAGGGAGCTAAGCAGAGATGAAAAGAGGCTTGAAACAACTCAAGCGTTTGAAGACGTACTCGAAAATGAGACAAACATAGATGGTGAGCGGGAAGAGAAAGTTGTATGGGAAGTGATCCTCACAGAGCAAAAGAAGTCGCACTTGTTTTTTCCTTATTTGCAATATTGATATGTGAAGATAGTATCAAAGATCGCTTATTTACCTTCTTGCCCAGATCGTTATCTAAGAAGGAGCGGGGATATGGCCTAGGCTCGAAAAGCGTTTCCATGGTTGGTCATCCAGATGGATGAAAGTTTATCGTTTCGGCTGGAAGAAGTAGCTGTTCTCATGAATGATTATCATAATTGAAAGTGGTTTATCGGTTGTCGGTGTTGGTGAAGTCTTTCCCATCATGTGCAAAGAGGAAGCAGTTGGATTCGGATGGAGAGCAATCAGAAAGGTCGTGAATGAGGATAGTTCAAGGCGGTTCCTCGAGGAACTAGGGGAATGCAGCAAATACAGTTTTCAACAATATTGAATGAGGGTGACCACAAAAAAATTGTGAAGCTAACAGCAACGGAAAACATCTGATCACGCGGAACTCTAGCTTGAGGAACAACTTTGATAGCAAAACTGTGTCAGACGCTGTCGTGAAGTCGAAGCAAGTGAGTGATGACATCCTAAGACTATTCTGTTAAGAGTATGCATACACTGCAGTCGTTGAAGTCGTCGTCCGGAAAGTTTGGATTACATCGCATCCAGAATATTTCAATATGCAACTGTCTTAGCTGATTGCCTGAACCACGTATGTTATGAGTACCTTCAAAAAAGCTGAAACAATGGACAAACAACCCAGCTGTTAATATCTTTTATACACATTTATATTTATATTTACATTTATATTTATATTTATATTTATATTTATATTTATATTTATATTTGTATTTATACTTATATTTACATTTATATTTATATTTATATTCATTTATACTTATATATAACAGTGGTGAATGCTGAGAACACAGAAATGCAATATTTAGCTACAGCTAGTTCTTGAAGGGGAACCATGCTGAGAAGATGGATATGACGATGTCGATTGAGTAGACGAAGAGTTGGGCAACAAATTTCAGCGATAACAGGAAAGTGCTTGAAGATGGTGTATAGGTCTATTGGTATTGGACTGATTCATTGAGGATAATTTCTCCATCACCTATCCGAACATAATAATTTTCTCATGGATAATCTTATAGGACCAAAATATTTGCCAATTTGCATATTAAGCAATTTGTGTACTACATTTTAGGAATCCTCTCATCATTACATTTTGTCGATACAACCCTTCATGGCATTGTTTTCAATGTGTTTCTTCTCAAATATTATTTTCTATATTATCTAATAAAGGAATTAATAAAGAAATTCTGATTTTTTATTGATTTCCTTTTAAATTTTCATAATGACACTCTATGAATGAAGAATCCATAGAGTCATAGAACACACGATGCATGTATTTACTGACAAATTGTTGCATTCTTCGCAGATAGGAAAAAAGAACAACCATATTGGTTTATGGGGGTCGGTAGCTCAGTGGTAGAGCCTTCGCTTGTTAAGCGGAGAGACCCGGATTCGATTCCCGGCTGGTCTCCCAACCGGATCGCCAGAAGGTTGACCACCAGGCGTTCCAGAAATGTGGTCAAAATCTGGTCAATGTGTGGTTGTCAGCTGCATCGATACGCGAATCGATGAAACTACAGCTGTCTTTGTATCTCGTATCTTCGTATATTGGTTTACTGTTTAGGGACGTAACATCTAGTTTCAGCATTAGGCGAATATCTGTGTAGCCTTTAGGGAGGAGGATTTGAAGAGAGGAGTTGCTATGCAGGTGCTTCGGCATATTAGATCACCACGTGTGGCTTTCAACTCATCATTTCAGATAATTGCTTGTCATGGCGTTTCCAGTCGAAAATTATTGAAGTTAGAGTTGCGAAATTTAAATAAGCTTGAGATGAATTTCATTACCACGTTGCATGTTGATCCTCCAACCCAGAGAGTGTTATGTACACCTGAAAAGACCGACAAATTTCTAACCATTTCGTATAGCTCAAGCCACATGGAACCAAATCTCTTATATATTGATAGTGGGATCAACAAAACTATCAAGCCTTTATCCTGAATATTTTTAGTTCTTTTTTGGTGGTCGGCTAGAATACTGCTTGATGACTGGATTCGCAAAATCGCTTATAATTTCAGATTCTTTGATATGAACTTATTTGATAATCAAATGTGAGTGTTGGTCTTTTGGTATCTGCATTCGGAAATATATCCTTATGTCCTTCAACGACGGTGTTAAGATGGGATCGATGCTAGTGGAAGTGTGAATTTCTTACTCACCCTTCCGGTCAAATATGCTAGCTTCTAATTGTCAGTGATGTCAACACGTAAAGGATTGACGCCTATGTCTCTCTTCTTAAAAAACGCTTTCTTTTCAGGGAAATTAACGGCACAAACAATTGGAAGCAGAGTGATTTTTGATCCCTCACATATAGCCCTCCGGGATATCCATGACAGAATTCTCACAAGAGATGATGGTGTTGCCTTTTAACGATACCGTCGACCGTATATATACTTCATGAGTTGCACACTATTGTAAGGTGGCAGTGGATGCTGTTTGATCGAAAATATAGAGCCTTTAGATTCCTTTAGATATTTTTTATTAAATTCATTGAGAGCAACTTCGTTTACCTCTTTTTCAACAATTTTTGACCATGTTGCGAAGAATTAGTTAAATTCGCTGGGCCTTTTTTCCGTTAATATCCCAGTTAAGGTAGATCAGTCCTGTCCTAAGATGCTAGCCACTTCATAAATTTCTCTCAATATGAACGAAATTTGAGGAGGTAATTTCGAAAATTTCAAAAATTATCAAAAATATTTGAGAGAAATATTTAATCGCACCAGTTGATTGAATTATTTTCCATAATGAGAAAACTTAGGCGCCTATAAAAATTATACGAAAAGACCTTCATATTTGTTACCAATAATCGCATGCTAATTCTCACCTAAAAGCTTATGGATATTTAATAAAAGAGTTTACGTTTATTGATAATGAACCAGCAAATTAGTATTTTATAGCTCAAACTGTGATATATTCGGTTGTGATGATCGCCTTTCTCGTTTTTCTTCGCCTCATCTATATGGTATCATCAAATGTGATTCATTTGCATCGAGGCATTGGCAATACGATTACAAAAGAGCAGATTTTTATTGTATTACGTTGTGAGGATATATGCAAACAAAAGGTGCTTATTTATCTTTATTTTATTTCTTTTATATAAAATTTTATTCAAATGACTAGAAGGCGGAAATTATGAGATGAAGTAGCAGTTGAAAGATGAAAAGCACAAAGTATGTAGCCCCGTATGGGGTCGGTGGCTCAGTGGTAGAGCCTTCGTTTGTTAAGCAAAGAGACGCGGTTTCCATTCCCGGCTGGTCTCCCAACGGATCGCCATGCATTCCAGAAATCTCGTCAAAACAGCCATGTGTGATTGTCAGCTGCATCGATACGGGAATCGGTGAAATCACAGCTGTCTTTGTATCTTTGTATCTTTGTATATCGCCCCGTAAAGGATTATGCCGATCAAATTGCTAAATGCGCGATANCCCCGTAAAGGATTATGCCGATCAAATTGCTAAATGCGCGATACAGTGTCATGGATTTAAAGCCCCAATAGCTGAGATTTTTTTACCTCGTTCTCCTTGTTCTTTTCCTTGTTCCCAATAGATTCGTTGTTCTGAGCCGTGGTTATAATCCGATCAGGAATAAACTCCATAGCTTTTGCTATATTTAAATATCTATAACTTCGTTCGTCGTTGAGAATTAAGGCAAAGGGTGGAGGTCGATGTTGTTCGAAACCATGCAAAATTTTAATTATCACTTAGATGGAATATGTGCTTAGTGAGTAATTTCTTTGCTTAGAATAAATGGATAATAAAGAGATAATAATACTTCGTTGTTAATGTTCAGTGTGATCGCTGTGACAGCAAAGATGACTTCACAGAGGCGAAATGTAAATTGGTAAGAATATTGATTCGACTTGTTTTTTACGTATTATAATTAATTATAATTAAGTATTATAATGTAAATATCGTCTAATTCTTATATTGCCTTATTTGATAATCGAATTTTTCTTTTAGGATAAATAAAATCTCAGCTAATTATTACTCTTTTCAGTTCTGCAAGTATTGGAGGAGATTTGATAGAGTCGGTGGAGATTATTTCCGGAAGTAAACTAATAAATCTTAAGAAATTATTCAAAAATTGTTCAGTAAGAATATTGGCGATCGCCTTTTTCATTAGTGCATAATTGAATAGGATTTAAAGGAGATGTTATTCAACAATACGAAGAAATCTATCAAAAATACCGAACTTGTCGAAGGCTTATCGCAAATCACGACTATTTCGACAATTGAGCAATAAAAGAATTTGACTTTCGTTTTTTTGTAAACCTCCATTACAAGCACGCCATGTCTAGAAGTCTGTGTCGTTAAGGTATTGCGCATACCTGTATATCACTCTAATTCCTCTAACCGATCAGCTATAAAATATATTCAGTTCTATGAAGGTGTAGTCAAGAATGAAAGGGGACGATTTCATTGAGTAATATTCCCGATATACGACAAGACTATGTCTTCTAGTTGCTTTTTCAAACAAATAGACAGAAATCCACTCAAGCAACTAGCAAGCAAAGTATTTGAATCACCCTTCCGTTCGCAGAGTAATCTTCATCCTTAACATAAGGACCTTAAAATAATGCAAACCTTTAGCACATTATTCACATTAACTTTCTTTGTTTCTCAAATATTTACATCATTGAATTGATGGTATTTTCAGTGTTTGGGTAAATGCTTGAAATCCACATCGTTTCATCATCATCGTTCATGTAATGGAGGTTCGTTTAGCTGCTTTCATTTTATCTAGTAGACACAAGAAATGAGCGAATACTTTTGAAAGTTTTGG
>JAARMF010003389.1:5303-20359 GCA_022844705.1 Toxascaris leonina
ATATATACAGTCCTGTGTGGAACGTTGAATGAATACATGATTATATAAAAAATGATGGACGTATAATAGGTTCGCTTGTTTTGCATGACATTTGAGGGATGGATTTTGATCCGAGGAAAAAAAGGCGTCAGCCTAGCCTATGTCAGGTGGCGCTGTTGACGGGGTTGGACAGCTATTTACCCCAAGACAGCCGTTCTAATCTTTAGCAACCACTGCTCCCGAGGCATCAGAGAAGTCTCTTCGATTGCTCGTTAATGTGCGCTATAAAAAAGCTTCAAGATTCACTCATCTCTGAGTACACAGTATATCCCGCTGCAATCAGATTACACCGTAGATGCTGACTTCTGCATAGGAAGTGCCGTTAGGAATGTTTCAATCAACGCTACTATTTTTGAAAGTCTTTTAACGTTTGAAACCTCAAAAACTCTACTAGAAAGCAGGAGTTACCGAGCGACTTGGTCGCGGACTGTCTGCGTAACGATTTTTGTTCGTGAGTTCAGCTGCTTCTTTTCGGAGAGCTTGCTAGTAACGTGTTTTCTGTCCTAATTAAGCAGCGATCGCAATGCAAATATAAATACCTTTGTAATGTTTCCGTAATACTTTAGGGGAGGAGTTACCGGAATCTATATCTAAACGCACACGATCGTCATCGCGTACCCGTTCTCCTGCACGTGCAAGTAAGTTTTGAAACGGTCTATGAGAGCAAAGTGTTGTTTTATTTTTACTCACCGATGAACACTAGCTTTGTCATTCGTAGGCGCCGAACGAGTGCTCTACGGCATAAACGAAAACTGGAATCGAACGATTTCCAGGTCGATTTTATTGAATTGTGATGAAGATGCGCTTTCTCATAGAAGTGGATGATGCCCAGGTTGGTCGCATAAGTAATAGTAGTGGAGTTAATACATGTCGAAACGGTGAGGAAAAAATATATCTCGAGTGTCCACGGATATTGTGCTGACCAGTGAGTGTCACACGTAGATTGCGCTAGCAGTTACAAGGATTTAGGCTTCAAGGTTTGCGATTTCTTTCCGATTTGTGATTCTAATTCCGAGATTGACTGCTGAGGTTTTGAACTTGTTTACTGTAATCCACAATTGGCCGTTCATTATAACTCCCACTTTTTTGCTCAACATTTTACCCTTAAAATGAGCGGTCATAGGTCGATGTTTCCTCATAATCTGAATGCATTAAGTGGATGTACGAGGCGTTGTTTTTAGAGGTCGCAACCGAATCCGAAGAAACCCTAACGCCTAGTAAACGTCGTGGACGGCCGCCACGGCAAAACAACGGTGAGCTTATTCAGTGCTCAGGATGTAAATAACTAAAAGACAGTGAGAGTAAAATAAAAGCGCCAAAAATTAGGGCAAAGTGAATATGTATAACTGGCATAAATGGGGGAATATTGGAAATGTTGGCATGAGGTGAACTGGATTCAGCTGATTGCTTTATTCTCGTTGTCTTGCTATCCTGTGTGCGACTTAGCACTAGATCCACTTTTCCATTGTTCATAACAGCATCGGCTAAGTATTGAATGTCTTTGAGGTTAAACATTAGCGACGAGTCGCTGTTGTTCGTGTTGTAATATAGGTTGCGATTGTATGCTGCTGCTGTGGGATTGATGAATTGGTTTCTCTTCATTTAACACAAATGTGACAGACAATCGAATATGCCCACTTTAGTTATCTCGGTGAAATATTCATCGTTTACGACACCACGCAGGATGGCTGTTGAATCCAGTCCATTAAAGTGATGTTTTCTTCGTTGTTCCAAGGGAATGATTAAATACGTCTTTTCAGATGACCAATCACACTCGGTGTCTGTTTCTCCATCGAGAGGTCCTCGCCGCCGTTTGCAGTTAACAGAAGGTTTACTTTGAAATGTTTATCAGCTGAAGTGGTGGAGAAGTGAGAATAATGAATATATGGAGTCTCTTGCTTACTCTTCCTCCATCGTGCTTCATTCTTTCCTCGCTGTTGTGCAGTGGTTAATGTAGAACATTCATATGACGTCTGTGTTAGCGTTCGCCTCATACAAGCTGATGATTAATCCGAAAATGGATCTGGCTGTTAGCTGCATTCTGCGAATGAGATTTGATTCTTCGCTGTTCCAGTGGCAGCCAGAACGGATTATTTGATAGTGGAGGTGATGGAGGAAAAGAGGAAGTAATTTGAAGTGCTCTAACATTGAGGATGCGCGTTCAGATTGTCATTAGAAAACGGATCCTTCTAACAGAAATTGCTGAACAGCGAGCTGATTAGCGTTGCTTTCATTTGTGTAAGGTGAATGCAGTGATAGATCCATAGCTAAGCCTGTTATTCTTAGTGCATTACTCCGTCTCACAGTCATCCCTGATGTAGACGCTAACTACCAGTAGGGGAGAGGATATACCGTTGGAACTGTATTGAATTGTCTCACTATCTTAACGTATAGACTTTTCGTTATTATAAAGTTGGTATGTCGTAGGTTAGCCTTAGGTGTTGTTTTCTCTCTAGTTGTACTTCCAAGTATTTTGCTTGTCACATTTTTATATATAATGCGAACTTTTTTTTCTTTGAAGAGAAAATGAATCGATGGAGAGACTTATGAAGTGAAAATTTGTTCATTCGTTTTCAGTAATTCTGAACAGTTGCACACTTTTCATATTGCATATTTCTTATGTTAAATAAAGGTTCCTCTGTCTTCTTTTAGCGAGAGGATATCAGTGTCTTGTTTTCGCTGCATTTGTTATGAGAATCCGAGCTTTAGGGTCTCACTCTACTATAATTTCAGCACCATCTTCGCCGAGTCGATCAAAAACGAGGACAGCACAAAAGCCACAAGCGCTTGCAGGTATTCTTTCGCGTTTGTTTTTATTCACTTTTACAAAATTGCTTTGTAAGAGCGCATTGTTGCGATATGGTGTCTGTGAGTATGCTTGTGTCTTTCTGTCTGTCTTTGCGGTGTTTTCAACTCGGGAGCACATGAAGACAGAGTTGCAGAAATTGCTGGGTGCAGCAATCTTTTTCGTTGACTGATTATAGCTGCTTTAGAGTAAGACAAACTTGAATGCATTTTACGTCGGTCAGGCCGCAAAAAAATGAACTTTGCGGAAGATTCTTGTGAGTGGTTGCCTCAGTAAATATACGAAAGCATTATCTCGCATAGTTGTTGTATGTTGGCAACTCATAAAGAGGCAAACGTTCAAATTGGTATTTGTTGCCGCTGAGATTCGAGAAACAAATTTTGCATAAATGGCTGATGGGGTTAGACTATATATGCTTTGTCAGTTGTTTTGTTAATAGTACTGTACTGCGTAGTCAGTGGCATCAAATAGGTACGGGTTGACCATACATCCACTCGCTTGGCTTGTAGTGTTGGTTTATAGAGGATCGCGTTGCATTATCAACGAGCAGCTCACCAACACGTTCTCCATCGAGACGTAATCGCTCAGCGTCGCGTACATCGTCGCCTTCGAGAAGTAGGTTTTCTTTTGAGCTGATGTTCTAATAATGCTTGATGAGGTGGAGGTGAGGGTATTGGACTTTGCATATATTACACAGGTAACAAACAGTGTCGTCAGGAATACGCCGAGTTTGTTGAGACAGTTAATCTCATAGTGTTGTTTCATTTGGTCAGACAGTGTTCCGCGCATTTCATTTTGTGATCGTTTTTATTGGCACCATGCTTAGGGTTAAGCTGTATTGATCTTTGATAATTGCGGCATCCTTTGTCTCCTTTCTCCTCTCCCTCTGCTGATGTTTTCCCTTCACCCATTCTTCTGCTGTTTGCATTTACTCATCACCTATTACAAGCCTGTGATATTGGAATGGGATTGCTTTATCGCAGTCTGTCTGTGTTCCTTAAGTCCCTTATCTCAGTGGTCGGATGTGTTTGGTGAGGTGAAAAACCTTTTCGTGTGCAGCTATTCTTTTGTCAACGTAGTGTTACCAAAATTTCAGAGGCAGCAGCAATAGAACCAGGCGAGACTATAACACCCACTCGTCGTCATCCGCATGCACCATCCACTCAATCACAAGGTTAGCATGTAAATATGCTCAGAATTCTTTAGATGATTTTCCTTATCTGTACAGATTTTGATTTCCAATGCCGTTTGCGGTGGCAGGAAAAACAGATTGCTCGAAAGTCGTTTGTGTTGTGAGTGAAGGTCATCGAGGTAGTTTGTAACTGAGCATATCCACTACCCACCCACCTTCAAACATCGTCCTTGTCGCGGCATTCAAAAGTACTCTTATGTTGTGGACAACATTCAAGGTTACTTCAAAAATCTCCATCATTTGTGTTTCCTTTTGAATAACATCAATCAGAGCTAAGCTAAGCTAAGTGACCATGGTTCCACCAGTTAGAAGCCGTTTTGAAATTCAACGCGATCGCCTATCGCTCTGTCTTAATAACTGCGCATAACTAATTTCATTCATTAGGGTGCATCATTGACAAAGATCGGCGATCTTAAGGTGCCTTCTTGATTTACCTCCAAGTGAACTCATACGTAAATTTCTCAACATTTGAGGTAAAGCATCTTTCCTAAAGTTCTGACAGTGAGTAGTGATTCTTAGAAGAGCTGCTTTCGTTTTTCCATACAATTCTTTGTGGAACAGACATAACTGCCTTCTCTCTTCTGAAGACTTCTTACCTACTATACCGAAGGGTTCTGTCTGGGCTAATTATGCCTAAATTAAAATTTTAGAGATCGCAGCAGCAGAGCCCGGTGAGCCTGCAACATCAAGTCATCACCGCAAGCGCACATCGTCCTCTCAATCTCAAGGTTCTTCTGCAGCCGTTATGGTTCTTGATAACGCAGTGAATCGATCAATCGGAAAATAATTTTTTTCTAAGGCTGAAATCGGTTTTAAAGGTTTTTTGAGTTGGGACGATTCGATTCGACGCCACAAATTTTCGAATTTTGCAATTTCAAAAGGTTGCAAAACCAGTTTGAAGAGCTTGACAACCATGTTTGTGGGAAAGCATGCAAAGGATCGGAGAATTTTCAACAGTGACCAACTTTAACCAAAATGTTGCCATTTCCTCCGCCCTGCAGTTCATTCAACTGTGCATTTGTGCATACTTTTTTTCTCGTTATTTTTTCGATCAAAGTGACCTGGCTTCTGCCAACCATGAATTTCAGAACTCAGGACATAGAATATCTTTTCCTTNTGAATTTCAAAACTCAGGACATAGAATATCTTTTCCTTCCAAAAATCATCCGTACGAAGTAATAGTTCTTTTGCCATGACTTTGTTCGCCGTCCTCTGGTCCTAAAGAATCGATTTCGATGGAACTTTCCATTCTGTTCGCTTCTGGTAGGTTTTAGCATGATAATAAT
Organism: Toxascaris leonina; assembly: GCA_022844705.1. Lineage (NCBI taxonomy): Eukaryota > Metazoa > Nematoda > Chromadorea > Rhabditida > Ascarididae > Toxascaris > Toxascaris leonina. The sequence goes on from JAARMF010003389.1 coordinate 10,627, forward strand.
TTGTGTGTCCGCCATTCGAAATGTGGCATAGTTTTTAGAGACTTGTGCGGTGGAAATTGACAAGCCGTTGACGCCATCTCGGCGTCGTACTCGTGTGCCGTCCACTCAGTCGCATGGTTCGCTTTCTGCACTCTTTTATCCCTATATTTACTGTGGCGTGATAAAGTACATTGAGTTATCTAAGTGTCATGCATTTCCAGCATCAATCCTTGTTGAAATTGCTTGTGTTCCCTCAGAGGGATAGCTTTCTTGGTGCTGATTACATTAACGGCATAATTATTGTTTTTCATTCTGACGAATGCAGCATGCTTGTCGTACAGAGCTAAGGTTATTTAGTTTTCCTGCAGCCGGTCTCTCTCAAGTTCCTTATTTTCGTCGGGAATTGATCGCATCTGTTAGTAATGTTTTGGTGAACAAATTGTTATGAGTGAAATTGCAGTTGCCGGGATGTATGGTCGTTGAGCCTGCTAAACTTTTTGTTTGCCACGTAACTGAGGGAATTCGATTTTTTTTTTCCAGAAGACCGAACATCCTCCTCAGATACCCTCTCGCAGAGCTTGTCTCCATCAAGGCGCTCTTCACGTTCCTCCTCAATCGCGTCCTCTTCACGTAGTAAGTCCTTTCCATGCAATCTTGTTATGCTGCTTCAGAGATGTTCAAAAATGGTGACTTTCGATACTTTTCTGTGTGTGTTTAAGCGATTCACGAAGCCATTTCGCTGCTGAATGGTGTGATGCTGTGACTGCTACTGCATTGAAACTTTGAAGTGGAGTCATCAAATGGTACAGGAACTGCAACGTTTCGCTTAGTGTAGTTGTAGTTGTAGCGTTCCACAAAAAGTTGATCCCGGAGCTGAACGAGTCTTAATAATCACACTTTTAATGGGCAAACGCATTAATGGGCCTTTTGTCAAGCAAATGCCAATATTGAGAGGTCCATTTTTGGACCACGTTTGAGTGTTTTCATATGGTGGGCATAGCTGTTGAACGAAAAAGCCGGCATGTCTAGAGCTCTCGTTAGTTGCGTTGAGGGTTGGTTTCTGATCGTCATGATTGCTTGATTCAGATGCAGAAGAAAGAACGCCGCGTGCGAATCGGCGTCGTTCTCGTCGGTCGCCTTTATCGCCAGGTTTATTTGTTAAGAGTGTTCATCAACTCTGTTCATCGTTCAACTTGAGACCTGTTCCACTCGGCCAAAAGAAGTTGACATAATGAGTGTCCGTACCTGTTTGCGGTGTTTTGTTTCTTATCTCAGGCTTCATAATCCGTCCTAAGTTATGTTCCAAAAGTCAGTTTCGTGCTTCTCAAGGTTGCAGAGTTATGACTTCTCATGTTTTTCCCATTATGGAAATGTTCGAGTTTTCATTAGAAAGAGCAGGTGAAATACCTTTGCTGAGGCTTTGTAACAGATCCAGTAAATCATTATGAAGATGCTTTGAAGGAGTGCCAGTATTAGATTACACTCAGATCTCATAAAGTGATGACATTCGAGCCTAACTTTTAGGAGAGATATTTTAAACAACGCCAGTAATTTTTATGCAATGGGCGACACGGTTGATGTGCTTACATCCTCTGGAGGTGTTCTTTTTTCCTCCACTGTAATATATGTTTTCTTCATATTTTTGATGCTGTATTCAAGTCGTCTGTCACTGCGCGTTTCCCTGAAATTTTTCCTGAAGATCCAAGGAGAGAATCCATCGGTTAAAGTAAAAATCCATCTCAAATCTACCCTTGAGGGTGTCGGCCTTCTGTGTTTTTCGATCCAGGAACTAAGAAATCCTGATTTGATTTTGTTGTTCTCGTGACCGCATTAGAGACGATGAGTTGTCATTGTTGTAGAAGCGGCGATGAATGAAGTATAAATGAATTGTTGATTTTGCGAGGGACCTTTGTCTTGACTGCACGAATTATTAGAATTGTCAACTTCTGAATGTGAGACGACGTAGGCAAGAGGATTTGTTTCTGGAGATGGGACGTTGTGATATTTTATTTTCTTGAGGTCACCTCAGTCCTATTCCGGAGATTCCTTCCGCGAGAAGTACGCCGTCTACGCCCATTGGAAAAGGTTATTTTCTCTTTATGATTGTTGAAAGAGAAGGTAATGGTAGAGAAATGTCTTTGATTGTTTGAGGTCCTGAAGCATTTGCACTCTCTTTTAAAAGTCATAAATGCGAGAGAGTGCTCACTAAAGATCGCTCTTGGCCTTGGCCATTCCCACTCTTCATTAATATCGCCCTATGCTTTCTGTAGTTTCTCCGATGAGAACGTACGTCTAAATGATACTGTCCAGTGAAAGTACATTTTGCAGCTTGCATAACTAGTACAATTCGTTGTGTTATTTGGCGTGTGGTGTTTATTTGTCGTAATGATCTTGTCTTTGAATATAATTTGGTTCAACGAGAATTCTGTGGATTGTTCAGGAAGACGGCTATCAACGCTGCAGAAAAATAGTTCACGAAGCACAAAGAAGGGCGCTTCATCAGCCCGTTCAACACCCTCTAAGGTTCGTTTTTGCCAGGCATTTTGAGCTATCTTAGTTGAAGTAGGCCAATAATCGAGATTCCGTAATAGTTCTTTTTAGTGGCCGATTTGCTCCTAGCTTCATCCTAGTACCTGCCCGCTTTCCGTTCCTCCTTTGGCGGACTGGCCTTTTCTATAAGTCCAAGCTTTTCGACCTACGAAGGAGGCATCAATCGTGTTCCGTGTTTTGAAGTATGATTCGATTTAAATTAAGACCGGACGTGCGGCATCGGACACTGTACTATCGCCTTCACCACCACCGGCATCGGCAACCTCAAAACGCAAATACGCAAAAAGCAGTACGAGAAGGAGATCCGCCTCTGATAGTGTGGCCGCAACTTCAGGTATGGTTGTACGTGGTTCGGAGTGGGGCAAGACGCTGTACACCTGAAATTTTTTGTCATGACTTGTATCGGCCTTTGTTCAAATGTGAGATAATTTTTTCACTTCCACGGGTCATTTTTAACACAATACTTTTATTTTGTACTGAGCTCATTTACTGAACCGTACTCATTTACTGAACCGTCATATCCCTCCCCCGCATCTCACCGTCTTCTTCAATTTGTTCTTTTCAAGAGCTGTCGTGGTATGCGTCATCAGAAACTCCTATCGCCTTATCTAGATATGCGTCTTAACGTTTGTTGAGGTAGGCCAATAAGGTTTGCTGGTGGGCGTGTTAAATTTGTCAGCAGTTGGCTGGATGCATTCCAAGAAAATGTGCATGTGTGGGCCATTTATAATTTCTCCTTGCCAAATGGCAGGGCAGGCGAATGACATCGGTTTATTAAATGCGGATGGACTGGCACGCCATGCAATTCATGTTTTTTTGCATTTTGCATTCGACTTTTCTCGCAGTGAGCTGCAACTCGTTCATTTTCAGCAGAAGCGCCAACCCCAAAGAAAAGCCGAATTCGAGCGGGAAGAAAGTAATGTTTTTTCAATTTTACTTGTTTCTGTAGAGTGTTTCGCTTCCTTCCGATATGTTTCCTCTACAGGGATGATATTTGATAGTAGCGGAATTACTGAGCTGAGTTGTTGCTGAGCCATTTTTTCGGCTGCTAGATGTTGCTGTACTCAACATGCGTTAATTAACATTCGTGATGTGCAACTGAATACTGCTGGTCGTAAGGGGAGCGTTCATGAGACCAGTGAATCAGATCTGAAGGAAAATAGGAGCCTCATATTCAGTGATTTATGTGGAGGAAGTTTGTAGGCGGCTGATGTGATGCATGACTTCATTAATGCAACAAAGAGTACATGGGGCTGAATTGTAGTTGACCAGTGAAGATGGTGCTATGACAGCGCAGTTCCGCATATAGAAATGATCGCTCGCTATTTGTGAGGTAGCAAAGTGTTGTAGCAAAAAAAGAAAACAACTCTTAGGTATCTTTTTTTGATTAAAAAGTGCTCATTCCTCGAGATAGTTTTGACGAACTATTTTTGCTGGTGCTTTGCCGAAGATCGCCGCACNGATTAAAAAGTGCTGATTCCGCGAGATAGTTTTGACGAACTATTTTTGCTGGTGCTTTGCCGAAGATCGCCGCACTCTATGTAGGCAGCTAGTGGCGGGGGGATGGTGTGCCTGAGCATTTGTATTAGAAAGCATATGGAGTTTTGATCGCTACCTGCATGTCATAGGAGCGTGGTTAATGCATATGAGCGACCGGCATGTAATCCAGATGCGACTTCTCATAGTTTTAGACTTGCTTGCCGCTGCCATGTTTGCTCACGCCTCAAGTTTTCTGATTTTTGAATTGCCCTGACAGTACGTCGGTCCCCTCCCTCTGTGGTTTAAACCCAAATAGTTTCGCTCAATCTTAGTTGTGGAAGCCTGGTCGACGCTTCTATCACTTGACACTTCCATCGGTGTTCTTAATTTTATATTTCTTCATGGGTGAGCAACTGTTTTTTCTGAGTTTCTTTTGGTCACATAGATGTGTTTTTGACGAGCTATAGCAGATGATGTTATGTGAATGACTATTTAGGACATTAGCCGAAATGGAACATACGGCAAGAGTTCAATCATTGCGGATGACTCCTACAAGGTTGAAGAAACTGACCGAAGAGCTGTCATAACAGACGTGCGATTTTGTCGTGTCACTGGTAATCACTGGTATTTCCATCTCCGTACTCCAAAAATTTCAGTTGTACTCTTCTTTCGCTGTTGAGTTCCTCTCTTAACATGTTACATTTCCTTGGAATGTTGCACAGAACGTTGCCTCAGGTGAAGAATGCCTGAACGCATAGGATCTTCTAAGAAAAGTCAACGTTTTCTACACGTTTCTACATTTTCATTGAGCGTTTTCAGTTTAACCTGTATGACCCTCCCATATTTTAATTTGAAGTGCCACGTTGAGCTGCAGTCAAAAGCGAAGTGAGTGAGCGAGTGAGATGCTTGTGAAAGCGCCGTCCCCTGTTATATTTTTCTCTGTTTTGAATGACTGATGATGTTTCTGTCTATCGTTTGTTTGAATGCTGTTTTAACTAGTGATTTACAATTGGATTTCCGTCGCAATTTTGCACTTTCGCGGGAATTTCCGCGATCTTCCATTCCAATATCGCTCTGTCGCAGCGTTTGAATTCAGTAGGCACCGATCTCCATGATGCATAAGGCCCATCCGCCTATTTATTTCATGATCGCTGCTTTTATTCTATGGTTGAGCGTTTACTTCTATGGAAGTTCGATAGCTTTGATTTGCAATATAACAATGCTTCTTTAAAGTTCATTCACTAAATGTATTTCGAATGTTGTTGATCATGTAAATCGCATTATTTTGTGACATACCATGTCGATACTGAGTTTTTCTTAACTATGACTGGTGTTGCACATTAGTGTCGTATGTACGTGGTTATGTTTGCCAGTGGTAATTCTTGTGCATTATGGTGCAGTGGAACAGACGCAAGGGTGAAGATATGCCTCGGCGATGGTCCATTCATCTTTTGAAAATTGCATCGAAGGTTTCTTGCTTATTCGATAAGCCGGAACGATCGTTATTGTTGGCCGTCCACTCACTACCTTCAGACAGAAGAGTCTTTCTTGCTAGGCTGATGACATCGCGTTGCTTTTTTGCCCAAAAACCAGGGAAGGAAGGGAAACTACTGATTAATACCGGGGGACGGGCGTTCTCTGAAAAAAACTTTTAAACTTGACTCTTCTGGATGAGCATTATGAATTCAATTGCTCTTGCTGTGCAGCATTCATACGATTGTGCTGCACAGGTTACACCCCGAGAAAGGCAGCAAAATGCAAGAAAGAGCGATTTTTCTGGCAGTAAAGGGTTCCGCGGTTTTTGAATAAGTGTGGTGCAGAGAAAGGATTGATCTTTTGTAGGACGGAAAAATCCCAGAGGGAGGGGCAATGGCGAAGAAGTCGGGAGTCACCGGATGGGAGACCAGTACGGAGGAGTTGGTTATGGGGAGTCTCGTGATGTCAATCCCTACTATTATCACCAGCAGAGTTTAATCATTAGTGGCCATTCTAACGGCTTTTGCCAACTGTACCAGCTTTGGTTATCACTGTCGTTGGCAATAACGCTACCCCAATCGGGGGTTTCTGCCGCTATAATATGGCTATCATAGTATCACAGATGTAACTGTCTGAGCGCCTGTGATGAGAAACGGCGATAATACCGACGAAGCTTATATCGTCAAGGATGGGAAGCGTGCCAACTAATACATAAATGTAATTCCCATCCGCTTTGATTGCTCATGGTTAATGAACCATTTTTTATGTAACGGAAGTGTTTTCAACACAGAATAACACTTTTTTTGGCTTTCATGCGCGGTAACTTCCCTCGAATATAAGTTACTCTAAACCGGATCTATTCCTTCCGATTGTTGGATAGCAGGACTGGTTGGAGTTTTAATGAGGTTTTTGTGAAAAATGGAAAGTCAATGCTTAACGAAAAATGTTTGCAATCTTTTTTTTATGTTGATGGGTTTTGAAATTTTTTTTCTGCTTCCATGGTCGGTGACAGGAGGTTAGGGTGTCTATGAGTTTTTGCCCTATTTGACCGGAATATGCAAATAAATCGGGAATTTTTGGTTTTGCTTATAAAAGTAGTTGGAAAATTTTCTCACGGTGCTTTTTTCTGGAAAACGTGTAGATCGTTGTCGGACCTGTGGGAAATGTCTGTCTTTTGACATTTTCCTGGAAATTGATAGAAAACCTATCAGTCCAGAAAGGTGTCAGTCGGCGGCCACGAAATCACATTTTCGGCTCTACGTTGCAAATCGTTCAACCGATTTGGTCCAGACATGAGCCGTGTAAAGAGGCAAGTGGACCATATGCGCATTCTCCCTGATTGTGCAAATTTACGCCAATATTGCATTTTTCCATCAAAAGAATCAACGCACACCTGTGGACTTCTTTCAACGAGGCCAATCCAGCTATACACATTCCAACATTCCGACTCAAAGTGCTCCATAAACCAAAAACCTTACTCTTCAATGTTTGGAGATGCGGAGACGGGCCAGCTCCACTCAGTAGAGAATTCAATCCTCCTTCGGGCGAATTGCACTGAAACCAGAAAAGTGTATTGGGAAGCGGGAGAATGTGGGAAAGTGAGAGGAGCGGTCAGTCATTTTAATCACCCTATAGTTCACGGGATCTAGTCAGACGAAAGTGGGAGCCAGTCGATTTCGAACGATGTACGATATTTCAGGATGCGTATGTCGGGAATCCCGGAAATAGCACGATGGTGTGAGAAAGTGTGCAAAAGCGAGAGAAGCAGCCAATTTTAAATAGGGCGTCATATCTCGACAACATGTGAACCGGTTCAGCTTGAACTTGCTCTATTGAATTCAACTCTCAGTGCCCTATCGAACATTGCGCGAAAAATCGAAGAGGATCGGCGAACCCCAATTCGATCGGCAGAAATCCTGAAATCTCGATTTTTACGATTTTAAGGGTTTTCGATTGGCTCCTCCTCGAAGTGAGCGTACGCTTCGATTGGGATATCGGGGCAACTCGCACAGGTCTCTTTGGCGGTGTTCAAAGTAGTTTTTGCCACCGATTGCGATGATCTTGGTACCGGTCGGTAGAACTCGATGAGTTGATTGCAAGTATATACAACACGGATAGCTTTCTCGAAAAAAAAGGAGAAAATAGAAACCGCCAAATGGAGTGATTTCTATACAAATGTATAAGTGGACACTGATTGTGAGGCCGTAACCTGTGAACTTCCTCTCCCCAACTAAACGGGGGATGGAGCAGAGAGTTGAAGGGTACGGCAGCTTTCTTTGCGGGAGTACAAAGGGTCGGAGCCTCCTGACCATACCAGTAACAGAGAGAAATGAAGGTGCAGTTTCACGAGAAACCTCCGTGACAAAAACAACCCCAATGCCACATGATGCAACCGGGAGACATAGTACTTGAGTCGAACACACAGCTTCAGTTGGAAACCACCGACTGAAACAAAGGTTGGTGACATCAATCGTGGCAATACACGATTCACCGCTGGATTAAAATGTTGACGAGCCACCTCGACTTTAGTGAAAGCGTAACGCCGAGAACAAATAGTACAAAACAATAGGCTTGGAATGCGGTTCTAAAACAAGCAATGCCAGAACTTTGGCGGAAAATAAGCGGAAAATTTCGCGAAAGAGCGTAATTGTGACCAAATAAAAACTCTCATGGTATGTCAACGTTCATGGACTAGCAAATCTGTGAGGAAACTGCGACCGATTGTTTGTTATTTGTTGTATTACTTGCGATATATTCAGACCGCTGTTTAAAAGTGAGAGGCTAGAGACATGCAAAATTTGGCGCAGTAATAGCTTTGCAAGGGTCGGAAGGTGATGGCGGGTCAAAAATTCGGTAAAACCACGATTCTTCATTATCGCACGGTAGGTGAAGCAGTCACAGACTCCATTTATGTGTAACAAAGTTGCTCGTTTTTTCAGAGGTCAGTTATATGCCTGAACTTGATTATCGCGTTTGCATAGTAATGATGGTAAAACGTACCGCTATTCTGCACATATGTCCCCTTTTGTCTCAGTTCGCAATAGGATTACGGAACTCTGTGACTTTCATACTTCCTTGAATGCCGGAACAGCTTTCATTCCTTCCCCAATAGAAGCGCATAGCACCTCAAGGAAAAGCTTACAAGCAGACCCTTAATAAACTGTTCAGTTTGGGCATACGAAGAGCTAGTGAATATCTACTACCGCGATCACTGTGCAGGCTGAATCCACCAATCCAGCCGTGACCGGTTGCAAAGCGTCCTCCACTTTCCTCTTTAGCATGAGTTCGGGAGAGAGTCAATTGTAAAACATCTGTGGTCTCCTCCTAGAACCATATTAGAGTATGGAAACCTTGGCCAGTGTCCCGCATAAGCAATATCCTTCGTGTTCCTGCCATCAACGATGAGATCAGACAGTCCACTGGGGCAGGAATTTTTCGCATTACGGAAGTCGAATTTTAGTGAATGTGACATGAAGCGACTTCCACGGATGAACATTTATTTTAGTGCTTAGTGGAATGCAGCTAGCGCAAAATTCTTTGCATAGAGACATACTCTAAGAGAATAGCTTCGTCGACCTTCTACTGCAAATTGTATGATCGGCTACAGGTAATCACCGAATATTGGAATTTATAGGTGCTCATTTTAGAGCAAAAATGCTGACTATGAAGTGAATCATCGGTAAGAGGTTGAAACTGTGTCGAATGATGTTGCAATTAAGTGCGCTAAATTTGTTATCATTGTGGAAGGGCGCATCTTGTCTGCACGTTTCGCGGCTTTGACATTTCTACCTCACGTTGAGCACTAAAGGTGTTCGTGTTAACACCATATTTCTGCAAAAGATGTTCCTCATTGCGTGCTTTTATTCAATTTTTTATCTGCACTCATCAACAAAGCATTCGTTACGAATCAATATCACTCCATATCACTTCCACTTCCACTCAAGCGAAACGGTAAGATCGCTTGAAGGCGTATTGTATAGAAATTCCATCAATTATGTATTTGATTAATGTTCCCTGGTTATTAAATGAAATCATGAGCGATCCTGGAAAATCCAACAAACTTATGGAATATAGGTAATCTCTAATATTAATAGATAGAACGAAGGAAACGCCCTCAGATATCATAAAACTTCATATATCATTTGTTGTTGAAAATGGTGGAATCTTCTGGATCTGTTTTGATCATTTCCTCGACCAATTTCAGAAGTGCTACAGGGGGAGGGAGGGATGGAAGGGGGGGGGGGGGGGG
>JAARMF010003390.1:5353-20357 GCA_022844705.1 Toxascaris leonina
ATATATATAAGTGGCCTGCTCGCCTGGCCAGCGGGGTGGCGTCACTTTTTGGCTACAACAATGCAAAACCACGGGCCTCAGTACCCTAATGGAAGCGCATTGTGACCGGCAGCGTCATCGACGCTCGACAGTCCGGTCAATCAAGTGATCAAGTGATAAATATAATATTCATGTTAAATGAATAAATAAATAAATAAATATACTCGTTTATATGTCATTACGATTGTCCATAATGCATAATGTGGAGCATTGCCTCTTATTGGTTATTCTATTGCGGAGAGAAATACGGCGAATGTATGTAGGAGCGAAAAATGAACAAAGCAAACAACTCGAAATATACTTCCCTCGATATATTCGCTTAGAAAATTCTTCATAAATAACTTCATCTATTCAATTATACAAAATAACATTGGCATACTATTGACGATGTTACTACTTCAAATTATGCGAAAGTAATATTTTGGAAATATTTGCGCTATAGAACGAACTATTCAGCAATGTATTTATTTATCTCCTTTTTTTTTCCTTCACATAATAGTGTTCAATAATCGAAAATGCCTAAAGATCTAATATATTCATAACATTAGCAATAAGTATCATAACATTAGCAACGAGTATATTCATAACATTAGCAATTAGTATATTCATAACATTAGTAATGAGAGAAATTTCGCGATGGAAGCTAACGATCATGTGAGAAGAAAACTTTATCAACTTTATGTTGTTTGGAATTCTACTATAATTCTGCTATCGGTTAATGCCAAGATACAGAATATTGCCTGCAAATAAATATAGATAATGTATGAAATGTGTGAGTCGGTAGCTGAGCGGCAGAGACTTCACGTATTAAGCGAAAAGACCCGGGTTCGATTGCCGGCTGATTTCCAAACGGATCGCCAGTAGGCTGAGCACCAGGCGTTCCGAAAATCCGGTCACATGGTTGTCAGGTGCATCGATGAGAGGATCGATGAAATAACAGCTGCCTTTGTACCTTTGTAGTTTTGTTATGTGGAATACCATGCAAATAGCATGAGATGATATCATAAAAAAGCTTTTTGTGACGATCAAGCTTGACATCTACGCACTTATAAAAGATTTATTAGAATATTTGATGCTTAAACGATTTATCGAATATGCCGAATTTTTAGCTTCAATTATTTTGCGCATTGCTTTTGTGATTGAGATAATTAATGAGTGGGCACCTTCTTTGGTATATATCAATATGAATTGTGGTGGTCGCAATTCTCGCCCTATATATATGTTTAATATACATTTATATATTGATGCCATTATTCATAATGCGCACCGCCTGCAGCGCTCTTTGTTATTTGTTCAGTGCACTTTCATTTGCATTGCTATTTGAAGAGAACATTGATTATCACATCAGAAGCAATTTTGTCTATCGGAAACTGTTGGCTTTCCGGAAATGACGTATTTTATGTACCTGAAACTGTCGGCTTTCCGGAATGGATTAATTCCGCATACCGAAAATTACCGGCTGTCCGGAAATGGTAAATTTTGCATACCGGAATCCGTTGGTCATCCGGAAATGACTGATTTCGTGAACCGGAAACTGTTGATTTTCCGAAAATGTTTAATTTTTGGGTACCGGAATCCGTTGGTTTTTCCGGAAACGATTAATTTTGTGTGCCGGAAAGTGTTATTTCAAATCTGAACTATCAGCCTCTGTTATCAAACTATGCCCCTCCTCTTCCTCTATTTTTATATCATTTTCTTGACAATTGCCATTTTTTTGCATTGCTATTTTCTTCTAACACTTGACGATATTTTCGCCTCTTTAACATCGTCTCTATTCGTGTCTGGTACTATCATCAACGAATTACCATTCTTAAATTAGTGATCGGAGAGTGAGTTTTTTTTTTTGTCTCCACAATCATAATCAATGAATATTTCGCATTGTGCTGCTGCTCATATTCAGAGAAGAGAATTTTCTTTTCATCAATCGTTAAATAAATTTGAATCACCTCTTTTAACCACTAATGAATATCGCAACGAATAAATAGTTGATACGTTGAATTTGATTTGCCCTTTTATGGGTTGTGTATCAGTTTTCTTTTTTTTTTCGCTGTGTCACTCAATGTATGTCTCTAGAGTACACACAAATGTGTATGAATGACCCACAATGAGAAACACACATTTTCTGCAGAGTCCTCAATGGAATTTGCTCGGGCATTCGCAAAGTGAATTCTTTGTACAATTGCTATTGTCGCTTCTTTTCTACGATTGAGGCAAAATTTGTGTCATTATTTCGATTATTATTTATTATATTCTCATATTTCGAGCATTTTTCAAGTTTAATTAATATTTAAATACATTTATTATCGCCGTTTTTTTCGAATTTCATACCTTGCCATCCTGAATCTATTGTTTCTTTATTTTTCGATTCATTTTATCTCATAATTGAAGGCAGGATTCTTACGATAGAGGCAAGATTGAAGAGAAAGGCCTGAGAAGCTGAAAAAGGCTGAATGTTGGTTGGGTACGGAGAATTTGCAATCTCATGGATCATAGTGATAGCGGAAACCATGTCCAACCAACCAGCTTCAATAAGTCACGATGGCCACATATAAGGAATCCTTCGTCTACTAGAATAAGCCATCTTTGGAGTTGAAAGAAATCAAAGCAATAAAAAAAATTGCGCAATTGTTCCTCGAAATCATTGTGATTACCGGAAACCCGACTGTATGATGCTGGTATACGTATTCAACCGGTTCACATCTTTCCAACTTCTCTCTCCCGTAGCAGCTCAGCGTAACGCTGCTTTATCATATCGTACCGATATAGCAATTACTATTAGTCGTACCACGTCGATCGGTGCGCCCAACCATGCTATGCCCCATACCACGTCAATCGGTCTACCCAACCATGCCATGCAGATACTCAATATAATTGCGCCCTATCGCATCCAACTATTACAATCATAGTAAATTTCGAAACTGGAGAGAATATCTCCAGCGATTTTTAGCGATAACGAGAAACTGTTTGTTATTATCACCGCTAATATCCATAATTTTTGAATTTCTTATAGAGGAGAGGCGATACCCAAGAGAGAATTTAAATGTCTATTTAGACCACTCGAAGTGTTGCTGTTTTAGTTTTGACATTTCTGCACTCTCCTCTATCTTATATGAAAATATCTGCGACGTGAATACTGAAAGCGATATTGTTGTAGTCGATTGTTTCATTACAACCTCAAGCATTATTTACTAATTACTAATCATTCATAAAAGTTGTCTCAATGATCCAACAAACAATATCCTCGACATTTGCCTAAGACGTGAGTCAGCTTTCTTCAACTTAGCATCGGAGGGGTTTTATTTTGAAGAGTGATTTTGGAATTCAGGTTTAGATCCAGATTACTGGGAAGGAAAGCGAAAAAAACGCGTAAGAGAGTTAGCGAGAAAAAGAAAGGCGATGACGATGGAACGTAGCGACGAGATTGCTTAGCTATAACTGATTTGACCGACGTTGATGTTTCACACACAAAAGTGATATTACGCGAGAAAATTTATTATTGAAAGGCGCATTTCTCTTATTTTTCAAAAAAAAAAATCGCACATCAACATTCAATGGTGGCTTATCGTCGTCGTATGCATTAAATGAAACATATTCAACTCATCATGATAAATTTTTGCACTTACGTTTTGTTTATGGGTCATCGCTAAAATCTAACAACAACTTTTAGATGACTGATCACATTTTGCTTCTACAAATGACCTTGTGATATAGGTGTATTAATCGGATTCTCCCAATTTTTCTTTTTCAGTCAATTTAACGCAATATTCGATTGTTTTTTCATTGATATTTTCAGGAATTTATAGCAGTTTGTGTATGTGAGATGAATCGGTATTATGCTTTCTTGTGGAGGAGGCTGGGAGGGAAAGAATGAATAAAAACTTTTTTTTAATAAAGAAAATGCACTATTTTAGCAGGTACAAATATTTGTTGAGAACTTTGTTGCGAGGTTTCATTTCAATTCGTTTGATTGCTCTCAAATACCAGAATACGATTATACCAGAATACGCTCTCAAATACTATAATAGAAAAGTACAATTATAAACGAGGATATACATCAATATAGAAGTCCCATAAGTACATTTGCAATTTGGAACAATGAACTTGCTCATTATCACCATTCGAAATTACTTGACCATTTCCACTAAAGAAACAAATTCATGCAACACCTCAAGCAGCACTATTATTACAATATATTAATTATTGCAGTGAAATTGCTATATTGTGATGTATTATGATATAACAGTTACAGCACAGTAACTTTAGTAATAACTGGCAAGTACAGTAACATTATCATGCAATTATATTACAAACACGGTATTCCTACTAAGAATAACATAATACCATCGAAGCGGTCTGAATCTGTATCTAGTATATTTGCTAAATTCTATGAGCTCAAAGGCCTCTTCAAGTTCCCGAGGCCATAAATACGGTCTACAGATTATCTATCGGATGCATTATGATTCATTGTTAAAAAATATGCAATATGGGAAGAATGTGATGTATAAATAAATAAATGAATAAATAAATAAGTATATATATATATATATATATATATATGATCCAATGACAATGCGATACTTTTTTGTCGCAATTGTATATGAGAGTGAAAATTTTGATTCGCAATGCGTTAGTCAATAATGTTAAAGAGAGTGATTTTCTCAGCAATTACCGCATCGTAAATGAATGGAAAATCCGCAGAGATACATTGATCGTATTCGTTTATCGAATAACATTATATGAGTCATAAAATTTATTCGCAGATCTCATTAAAAAATTGTTTTATTTGTGTTGAGAATTTTTTATTCTTTTCTTTTTTTTTTGTAAAATTGTTTGACATCTTTCAATCTCTCTCTCTTGTGAGGACCTCTTAACAAAAGATATGAGATTCTCTTCTCACGTTCATGAACGATTCGTTTCTATGTTGTCTCTATAGTCCGTCTTTGTGTTTTCTTTTACTTGTACATCTTAAAATATGAGTGGAGAACAAAAATGTGATATTGAAGCATGTTAATGAGCATTCCTTTAATTGTTTTATCGGCTGAAAACATATCATGCACTGTTCTAATTTGTACCACTTTCAACGTTTACCCAAAACCTAGTAGGCGCAATCAACATTGGCATTGGACTAGGAAGCTATCGTCCATAGTATCAGTGGAGGAATATTAGGGTGCGAGGAGACGGGAGGACATCCTTATCGCGCAAGTACACTCCATTTTCAATCCTTTTAATTGCTGAAGCACATTCGGTGATTGTGTTTTATGTCTGAGATGATTTCGGCTAACAAGAAATTATTTTTTTTTCTTGCATAGATGAACAATTCTAAGAGAGAATCTATGGAATGCAATATGCAATGTTCATACACAACGTTGGTTGATATACTTAACTGTAGGCGGTCGAGTTCTTCTTTTTTTTTCGTCTCTTAAAAGCTATAGAATGCAATAGCAAATACTTTAACGCACGCAGACAGAAAAAAACAAATGCAAACAAACACATATACTCTTCTATTAGCCGAAATATTTCTACTGCATTAGAAAGTATGTTAGCATAAACGAAAGCGATATCTTGTGTGCATTTTTGTCTAATCTAGTCATTTGTTTACAATACATTTTTATGTCTTCTTCACATAGGCAAATAGGCTGCATGATCGTTGAAATTAAAAGATTGTTTCACATCCAACAAATAATGCTCCGACTATCGACAGTAGTTTTATTAGGTGTATGAGGCATGGTGATGCCTTTACTTTATCTTATTAGTCAGAGGGAGTTTCTACAGGCTATTTCTCAGAACTCGACTCTTTTCATCCATAATTCTTCTAATAAGTCATAAACCACCATAGACTGAATTATTTCTGTCGTTTCGTTGGAGAATTTATATTATTCTATTCTCATTTCAAGGTCTCGAATCGTTATTTGCATTACATTGATATATATTGATGCTACCGTCTCGTGATCTAGGCTATTCTATACCATCCTATTCTACACGTTTCTGAACGTTGGCTTATGCTTCTCTCTTTTCACAGGTTTTGATTCGCGACGCTTACGGTGTACCATATAAAGTTAAGTTGTAGACTTAAGCCTCGACAATTCAAGATAGATAATCAAATATCTAAAGAAAACTGCTCTACCATCGTAATTGATAAAGCGTGTGTATAGTCGAAAGTGGTTTTTTTTTTCTATAGGAATACAACGGAAAAAAACGATCACTCCCACGAAAGGGCGAAAAAAATTTGCTGAAGTAATTGAAAAAATTCGGGGCGTCCCAATTATCTAATTAAAATTCATGTTCATTTCCTACGAATTCCTATGCCTATCCACTTGTATTATGAGGCTGTTTGCATTTTTCCCTCTCCCATTCAATGTTACACTTCACTAGCGTGGTAACCCAATTTGATCGCAACGGAAACTCACATTTCCATCCACCGCGACTAATTTGAAAACATTAAGATATGCATATGAAAGGAAAGGTTTGTGACAGATGACGAAGATTTTCGACTTTTGTAGGCATGATACGCATTGTATACAATATATTTCGGAAGTTATAGAATAAAATCAACTAATAAAATATTTAAAAGTTACGAAATAATTCGGTAATTTTCCATCTCTACACGTCGGCTTTCGACTACGCTCCATACGCTACATTATTTATGCATGGCGTAGCGATTCCATAAATTATCCACATATTGTTCTATTAGTTCAAGTAAAATCATATGCCATAATATTCTTTTCAGCTTTTGTTTTTCTCAATTTTCGAAACTATGACAGGCAATACTTGATGGAAATGACCAACAGAGATTGAAAGCATAACTTGAAATTTCTAAGCAACGCCTCAGATATTCACGTTTTTGAGAACTTATATATTCCCAGGATTTTAAATGCACAAATAACACCGAATGGGGAGATGGGGAGGGGAGGGGGGGTTGGTCTCTCCACTTATTTAAATAGCGCCCTCTTTCTGTACCCTGCAGCACTTTTCAGACGAAAACTTCTGGCCGTAGGTTGCACAACTGTCAAGCCGAAATTCACGACCGCGTTCTACTGAGACTTATTTACGTATACCTGAGAACTTTATATTGAAGCAAACAAACCAACTGGTGCCCCAACTTCCGAGGGTCACCCAAAACTGAACAAAATGGCAAGCGGGTTATAGAGAAGCAGAGAAAATTCATGCGCCATTAAGCAAATTTGTGAGTTTTGAAGGCTTTTATTATTATTAGATAAAACGTTCCCACTGGTAGTATTCTTTACCATTCTGGTATATACCATTCTGCACCGCATTTTACATCACTTCTACTCCTCTTCTAATTCATTTGTAACACCTTTTTTAGAACATCGGTACACCACTGTATACCACTTTTCACAACATTGTACAATTCAATATTGAATAAGATGTGCACATATATCAAAGCCATTACTGCTTAATCTATTTGTTGAATTACATTTGCTTTCGATTTACATGACAATATCACTCACTCTTTTCGATAGCAGCACAATCGTTGCTAATGTGGACAGCGCTTTTCGATATTGAAACGGTGATTTATTTACTTGATGATGGCAGCTTAGTTTTGCCACTTTTCAATAAATAGAAATAGAATCTTTCATTTCATTCAGTGAGAATGACTAGTTATAAATGAAGAAATGTGTATTGTTTTCTATTGAAATAATAGATTTTAATCGAATGAGTTGTTGTGGAAACTGAAAAAATGAACTTTGATTGAGTTAAAATGTTATAAAATGAATTTAAAAATTTTTTCTTGTGAATTATATGTGAATCACGAACTTCAGAGTGTTTTTATTGTCTTTCTTAGTTCAATGATCAATGAAGACAATTGCTGTTTTCTGCTAGCAAACTAGTCAGCAATTGTTGTTTAGACACATTAATCAATTCATAATTGTTATACGAACTAAAAAAGAAATCATTGATATGGTATCGCAAAGTGGCGCAAAAACAAATGTTTTCTAGTGCTTATGTCCAGAACTGGTTCGTGAAATATCTGAAAGCAATCAACCAGATCTGCGCTAAATCAACGCGTAGTTTATTTGTTTGCTAGCGAATTTGTATGAAAGTTCTTCAATCATATCCATTTTGGAAATTTTATCGCGGATGATGATATTCGCTTGGATAAGTGCACTCGAACGAAATAAAAACAAGAAGTTGAAGAATATTACGAGATATCCTCTCTAGTCTCTAGTTTACAGCAAAACATTTCAAGTTAAATCTGATCGTCACAGATTAATGCCTATCAATTGCAGATTTTTTGTATGTTACACTTTTCTCAGTTAGTTAAAGGAAACAACTCTGTGAAGTTTGTGTTAAAAAAACGTGCTATAAAGTTGATTAAAACAATAACCTAACATACGAATACTAGAGTTTTGATTGAAGTGGAAACCTTTGACACAGCTATTAAAGCCGATTATCATCTCCCGGTGCTCAAAGGGGATAAAATCAATCTATTGGTCAAATTAAATGATATTTTTTGACTTGATCTGCAGTCGTGCTTCATTCGCAGTTGTTTTTTCTCCATCAGTCTTTTCAACACATTTCATCAATCTCCTTCAAATTTCCTCTACCGCCTCCATTCTTGCAGTCTCAGTCAATTTCAGGGTTTTGCGGCTTTTTTTTTCTCCGAAAGTTTTTGTGCATTTTGACGTAAAGATGAGCGTCGATGAAGAATGAATGAGGATAATAGCATTAGTTTAGTGCATGCATTGAATGAATTTCGATATGTTGTGACCTCTTCTAACAATGAGAATTATCGACGGAATTCTTCGCCTCAAAAATGCCTTCCGCCTTTCACTCATAATTGTTGCATTTGAATGAAAATTCTATTTCCGTTTTTTTTTCTTATCTCTTTCCTATTCATTAAGAAATATATTACTGCGATAGATAAACGCATCTTTTTTTGCGACTTCAATATAATAGTTTCGAAAAATCTACCGACAATAGTTAACTTCCTTTTTTATGATACACAAATCCCAGTGATATTATTTAGCATAAATTGAATTATTTCTTATATTATCTTAATTAATACTTGTATATTCTATAGAGTTCTTTATATTTTATTCATTTCATGGAGTTTTTCAAAATATTTTTCTATTTATTTTATAAAAAATCATCAAAGTCAATTATTGAAGAATTATATAGCGTATAAATATTTTTGAGTAATTGATGAAGTAACCTTTTGAATTGATAGCCAATGAAATGCTCTCAATTTGTTTTCATTTACGATTGGTTTTGAATCTCAAAACTTTAAATGTCGTTATGACGAAGTGAGCAATCTTTTAGGAATGCATTTTTTAGAAATTTAGAAAAAGTGTACAATTTCATAGATATGATTTATGCTTGAATATCTCTATGAAAGACAAAACAAATTCGTCAAGAGTTGACGAATTTGCTCGATACTCATAACAAAAGTTTTGAGAGAAAATAGCTACAAATTGCTTCTTATAATGTGATATAGATATGCACTATTTTTATGCACATTATATAAATATGCAAATATAAGTGCATTTTAACATACAGACACACAAATTTAATATAAAAATATATAAATATTTATTACGCGGATATGAATGAAATTATAAACACAAATATAAATATAAATACGAATATAAATATGAATATAAATGCAAATATAAATAAATATAAGTGAATGAATGAATAAATAAATAAGTAAATAAGTAAATATATAAATAAATCCAAAGGTGATATGTGGATGTTCTCTGTGGGGCAATCATGCAGCAGCACCAAAAGAAATTACTTGATGCCCACAAAATGCTTATCTCGCCGCATCGATTTCTCAAAACACTTTATGGATTGAGTTCATTTTCGAAATGTTGAGTTTGCAAAAGATGTTGCAACATGAGAATAATGCGATAACAAAAGAAAAAAAAAGAAAAATCCGACATTGTATTTCTTTATTTGTCGTCGATATTTTTGAGCACAATTTTTTCGTTTCCATTCATTTTCTCTTTGCCTCATCAAATGGTGGATATTGATGGAAGGGTAATCAAAAAAAACTCTTCCTACTAGCCGCAAAAACCATCAAAAAGTTAAATTTCAATTGACAAATCTAGTTTCTACGCTTTATTGACATTTCCCATCGCATTTCCACTAAAAAGCAAATCCATTTCCACGTTGTTCACTTCCTCAACTATAAAATATACTCGACAGTGTTGTTGCTTCATGCGTGTCATTCTGATTGTATCGGTTCTATTTAAATCGATATGATCTCGCTATGCTTCATATTTTATCTCTGCTGCTTATTCATTAATGGTGTGCAATAACTTCAGTAGTAATTCATCAATAAGAGCTTATTAATCACCACTTGAGTAAATATTACCTCATCTAGCAATCAATTGTTTTTTGCTCATTACCGCTTTGAAAACTCAAAAGAATATTCATGAATTTTATAGGTATATGATTTCTTGACGAGAAATTTTCTAAGAGTTTATTCAGTTTCTCAATGACGATGGATCGCAGAACATTGTAAGAGATATTCGGTTTCACGGCGGCCAAGCTACATGGATAAGGAGTTGATGATCACAACTCTTTCTCCTCGATATTTCCCCATTAAAATTTATGGAATATTTATCACGTTTTCCAAAAGAAAAAAAAATTGTTCATCCACTTTGTCACTGCGACTTTGGTAAATTTGTGCAATGGAAATTTGAAATCCTCTCAGTTGTATTGAAAAGATTTCATATGGCTTTTTTTCGTATTCAGCAGATATTCGGCATATACTAACAAATCATATATATTCGGCTTAATAGTCACCACGCTAAATTGATTATGAATTGGTGAACAATGTTCATCATCTTTGCCTCTCCTCTCCCACTCGCTTTTTCTTTTCGTTTTCCATTACCTTCACAAATTGAGGCGACTTCCCGAAGCTGGTCATCTAATTCATTACTTGTCGCAAAGGTGGTCAACTATGGGACACCTTTGCAACAGGTAACNNNCCTTTGCAACAGGTAACTTACAAAAAATTAGTGTTGATGTCACTAATGAAACAGTTGTCATATTCACATAAAGAGTGTTGAAATACGATTGTTTGATGAAGCATTAAAGCATTCCCAGCGATTCGATTCCCGCTATTATAATCTATGATGCGAGCCACCAAACGAAAAATTCTTCAAAACGAGATTCAATCAGTATTTTGTGTTTGAAGCTAACACTAGTGTTGATCAAAGCAGTTGATCGACGAAAATATTATCTCGACCATGTGAAAGGCACTTTTTTTGGCGACGCTATTGCACTATTCGATAGTTCAATTACGAAATAAAGTTCAAATTGTGTAACGCTTTTCTCGTTGTTTCCTTTCATATTAAAGAAAACAAAAATTAATATGTCATAAGTGGTTTTTGCTATAAAAGATCACCAAATATATATATATAATATTTATTACGATTGTTTGTTGTTATAAACCATGAGATGCGCCGAACCAGATCGAGATGTTTTTACTGACGTTACGGCTCGTTGAGCCATAATCACAGTAACAACCCTCAAACTTGAGTAATTAAACCGAGTTTCAATCGTAATGCATATTATCCGTAATATGTGCCTGAGAAACAGCAGTGTCGTGAAAGGATATGTACATATATTTCTTCAAATAATTTACGTCACATGTTAGGCAAGCATGAAATAATTCGGCGCCAACCACATTGAATGATTAACATGAGAAATCAACGATGGGCGCTCCTAGCATATAAGAAATGTGAAGAGGATTGTAATAGCATCTCACGTAGCCGTTGATATTTCGTTCAGTTCTTTCCAATCACCTGTTTGAGGCTGTCGACTGTTTCATTCGCAAACATGTTTCACGTCTTTCCTCTGCACCATTTCATTGCTTTCGAAATATGTTGGTGCATGCATTACCTATAGAACATCGGATTCAATGAAGAAATTAAATTTAGAGCAATAATGGAGCTCATACGAAGCGGTATTTCGCAAAAGGAGTGCATGAATCAAGAAACGGCTGAAAGAAAGAGTGAAGAATTCCCATTGCTGGAGAAGAGATAAATTTTAAGTGTAAAGTTTGTACTGAGGATGAGGGGGTCTGTATTCCAGAGTTTCCGGAAGCATTGAATAAGTATACATTTCTCACCGGCAAAAACTGAATCCCAAAGATAGTCAGTACTCTCAAGCGCCGTACTTAAACCTATTCCTCTATTGGTTTTATAATGTATTCGCCATAATCGTACACTATATGCAGCATCTAACACATCCAGCAATTCGCACACATAGATTTATCCAGAAATCTAGCTTTTTGATTCTTCACGGTGCAATGTTGACGCATTTTTTCATCATGACTTATGGTGATCAGTGATGATGTGTATGTTGTAAATGCTATATCACTGCAACTTATCAAAGATTATCATCAAAACGACAGCAACATCGCAATGAATAGCATAAGAACGGTAGCTGTGCGCAATAGAGATGTTATGTATGTTCATAAATTTGCAATCAAGTTGTTTGCATGATTTAGGCACTCAAACACTCTCGCGCTAGAAATTATTTTCACATAAATGAATCGTCGAATTTCCCTAATAAGAAATGCAGCTGAACGCATATTAATGACGAAAATATGAGAGTCTATACTTGTCTATCTCTTCATTTCGCGAGTTATCTCTGGTGGAAATTATCACTTGTGCGCATGTAACTTCTTCGAAAAATAGCTCAAATATTTTAGGCATTATATCTTTTCGAATATGTCACACACAGATTGTTGGATCGATTCAAAAACTTATCTTTTCTTAGTGTTCTGTTAAATTGCTTCCAAATATTATTCATTTCTCCTATCCGAAAAAGCGCATATACTTAAGAAATCTTATCTATAACCCTCAAGTCTTCCAATTTTCAGTCTTCAGCAATATCTAGCTTCAAAAAATTTGCTCTCAAATAAGATTAAAACCTCTCAAAAATCAAGAAAAAAACACTTGAAAATGTTTAAGGATTCAGAAATTGATTGCTAATTATAGAGTGAGTTTATTTGCTTCAAGATTCTGGAATAGTAGGATGAAATGAAAACAAATTGTAACGAGCGTGATTTTGATGGCATCCGATTTGCGACACCGATTTGTAAGTGTCGTAACGAATGAGCGCCAATTAGAAAATAAGTGCGGAATCTTTATTCGATTTCTCTCATAGCCAAACATAACAACTCGTTTTCTTAAGAGAACATTTGCTTGCTATTTACACTTCAACTTATTTCACGGAAATTTTTTTTGAGAGAGATATTTTAGTGATAAGCGAAATGTTGCGATATTTGATGAGGCAATATGAAAGATTTCAGCAAACGGATTCAAAAGATTTGATAGTTTTCTCGAAGATATTCGATTGAGCGCGTTAGTGATTTCTAAAGATTTATGCATAGATAGTATTTCGACTTCTAGGGGGCAATTTTAAACGTAAGAGGAAACAAGTTTTAGAAATGTTTATTCGATGATCCTTCTCAATGAGATGATGATCTCTTTGGTGGGGTACCGCTCTTCACAACTTCAAGAATTGACACATCGGTCAATATGATTCATTCTATCTTGATATATGAAGGCTGTTCTTGATGGATATCGAAAATGCGACAGTGGAGATATTTCAGTTTTAATCGTGACATTTTGGCATCTTGTACAATTATTAGGATATTTGGGCAAAATGCTGATGAGGAATATATGGTTTTCACAATTAGATGGCGAGCATAAATCTCTTTCCGTTGTGGAAACGTCTATCACTTTGTCGTGTTAATTGATGCGAATCTTTGATTTATTTGATGAATTTAAGGCAATCAAGAAGTTGAGAGCGTATGGGATTTGATAGGCGATTTGATAGGTGATTTGATAGGCGTCAGAATATTCCAAAACGCGAAAGCATTTTATCAAATATGATCTAAATTGTGTTTGTGCTGAATTTTGTGGACAACCTCATGATGAGTCGCTAGCAAAAATGTTTTAATAGTAACCTGTTTTTAACGTCTTCGAAAAAGACCATTTTCGATGTTTACTGTTATTCAGCCGCTCGATCACCAAAGAAACGCCCCATTTTCGACTTATACGAAGCTCTCCGGGAGTGTTCAATGAGATTCCGTTAAATGATCGCGTATATCGATTCCCATATTTGATTTTAAAAGACGTTTTTATAAGAACGTTTCTTTTTTCTTAAGCAAAAGCTATTCATAGAAATTGTGGATGAAGTATTTCTTATGTGGCAATCGCAAGTATTGAACGAGAGAATTGCACAATAGTTATCACGATTGGCATAGATAATAAGCCAAGAAGAATCACTTGACAAGGATTGTGGTCATACAACCTTTAAAGTTTTAACTGCCTGAATGGTGTTTATTACTCGAGAAGACGGTGTCTTCAGATGTTTGCTTTTTCCAGTGATTCAAAAAGGCGGAAATGGTGACAAAAAATGCTCATAAGTTTCATTAATTCTAGCGATTACATATAGCCGTATGAAACTTCATTATAATTTTTACGCCTTAAATGACTCAAGCAATTTCTTTTTGGTGTGTCTCGTGCTGAAAGGGGTTTTTGAATGCTTTTTTGTGATGCTAGAACTCGTTTTTTTCTCATTCGCTCTAAAAAAAACGTTGTTTTTGCTCGTTCTGAAAAGGTTCTTTTAGATGATTAATGATGCATGAATATGTCCTACACCATTTCTTAGTACTACAGTTTTTAAGCATTCAACAACAAACCATGAAAGAATTGTTCGAATGTTTCAAATATTGCTTTGCTTGAAACTCATAAATAATGAAGCAATCCTGAAATACTCCTTAAAAAAGTTAATGCTTCCTCAATTTTCTAAAATTTTGTCTAGCTACATCGATAATGCTATATATCGTTCGTGCTAAACGTTGCTTAACTTTTTCATTCATTTCCCATGGCCATTCAATTTTCATATTTAGGATCAATGTAAAGCACCTATCGAGCACTTCTTTGCTTGCTACTTCGCATAATATGTGGCTATCGAT
>JAARMF010003391.1:10328-20344 GCA_022844705.1 Toxascaris leonina
AAAAGTATGAGGAAGAAAGAGAATAAAGAAACAAACCAACATTACCCTCGACGAGAACATTGCTTAAAACAATAGGAAAAACAGCTATGAAATTGAACAAAGAACAATTTGAGGGAACCCGTCGACCAAAAGTATAGTCACTATGAAAGAAAGTGCCACAGCTCAGTCACAAATAAAACCACTGTGGAATCGTTTTTTCCTGCTACATTCACTTGCAAAGCTTACACCTGCGACACACCTGTGGCACCCACATGAGACGTTCAACTTTCCACTTATAACACCTAAGAATTGTATATGAACGATTACTACAGAATGATGCCTATTTAAAATCTTCTTCATAGGGGAATGCAAAAAAACGAAAGCAAGGCAAAAAAAACCTCGTAGAGGCGATTTCAATTAATAATGAATTAGAATATTATAATTTTAAATGGCGAATAAAATGACGGAACAATCCAATAACCTATAAATCTTTTGCAAGATTTTAGGGCAAGTAGAAAAAGAATCAGTCGATGAGCAGTCGAAATCGATGACACCAACCGAGTTGGGAACGACCAAATTTTTACTTAAAGAAGGCGAAAGGCTGCCGAAAGAGCTTATCATGTCACCTGTCATGTCATCCAACACACCCTTGGAATCTCGGAAAAACAGACAACGCAGACTGCAACTCAAAATAACACCATCTTATTCTGCCCTGAGTCTATACTATAAATAATTAAAAAAGCAGAAGTATCAAGAAATCACCGTCGATCTCTACATTATCCAGCATCCAGTTGTCTGAACGATCAAAAGAAACAATGAACCGAGTAGTTTCTAGTTCAATCGAACTAGAGCTCATCTCAAACAGAAATATTTCTGAAGCGATATACTGTTAAACAACGTCCTAGTATAGGCTGTTTTATCCGTAAACCACGGTTAGTAAAACAGAAACGCCGCCAATAACGTTATGAAAATTACTGATGGCAGTATGAAAAGAGCAAAAATGGAAAGACAGAGATGGATTGAGCAACAAGAAAAGAAGTAGGAACATTGCGGCACAACTCATTCTCCTTATAAATACTGCACCTTTCGATAACAAACAAATACGTCATTCCATTTCGTATCAGAAAATAATGTTACAATCAGTTCGTCACACAGTTGCAATGCACATGCAGTATTCAAAAAATTGTCCCAAAACGAGAGGTGATTACGCCTCAATCACTCCTGGGCTACCTGGCATCGTCAGCCTCGAGACAACCTGAAAGCTACTTCGGGATGGTCTCAGCAATTTACACCTAATAGAAATGGACAAGGAAAGGGAAGGAGAGGCAGTTACTTCAAACTGCAAAATATTGGAACNCCAGCAATTTACACCTAAATAGAAATGGGCAAGGAAAGGGAAGGAGAGGCAGCTACTTCAAACTGCAAAATATTGGAACGGTTTTGACGAACAACCCAAATATCGGTGCAATATCGAAAAGCATATCAGTCGCGAATTACTCCGATGATATGAACAGGAAGGTGCTTGAAAGAACTAAAGAAAACATGCCATGAATATTATTTGAGTGACAACGTTGAAGTTCAGCACCTTGGTGTGTTTCAGTGTGACGCGATATGGTCAAAATTGTGTCTCTCATCTATATCTAGGCAATTTCTGGGAGATACGTCTTTCAGTCGAGAGGAATACAGCTGTGCTCACTTCATTTCCGCCTCCTGCCTTCGGCTTCCTCGTCGCCAACAAAACCTGCATACGGACATCAAGTAAACAAACCAAATACATATTCAGTGCTATTAATAAAAAACTTCATGGATTTCAAACGAAGATAACTTGCTTCTGCAATTAGCGTGTTCAACCTGAGACGTTCTTTTTCTTGGATGCATGATTACTGTCCTGCAGAAACTCAATACCACGCTCATACCACATACTTTCAAATTACTTGTTCTTTACACAATCGAGATTTCTTTATAGACTCTATGACGCCACCTCTAAGGCAGATGGCAAAGGCCTTAATCGTTTACCGACCTTAATTAGATTCGCGATCGCTCACGTTGACTTTATGGAAGCCAACCACCGAGCTGTCCTTTAACATTTTCAGTTGATGAGTGGCTTTGCGAAGGTGATACTCGATAAGGAACACCTCCGACTTCTTGAACTTGTGCGCATTCTCACGGAAACTTTCCCTGACGTGCGCCTGCAACGATGGTTGTTCGGCGGTGGCGCGCAGAAACTGTTTGTAAAGTGATAGCACCGACAACTGCAGCTTTGAGTGCACCGCGCTCATAACATCCGGAACTGAAATAATCACACAACACTTCAACAGAGAGGGTCCCGAAGCAACCGTTTCTAAGGATAAACAATGGCGGTTCTTCACTCCTCCAAAGACCAATCTAAGATGGACCATACATGGAAAAGTTGCAGAACAGCTTAGAAATTGCAACACCCACATGACGGAATAGGAGAGCTAAAACCAATGCATACGACAGAAAAGTGACCATCTGTCAAAATAACAGTCGTTAATCATGCTCAGATGGAAAGACATTCCCGTAAATTTGCCTTGAATCCCTCACTGAACTCAAACTCGACATCATAAGCGAAGTGTAAATAAACCGTTCGATACAAAAATGCAGCATCTGCATAATTACAGAACGGTATTGGAAGCGATACGAATTCCGCCTCGAGCGTTTCAATCTTCGAAGTCTTTTGGACATTCTTGGGATACTCGAAGACTCGGAGTCTTTATGAACTTCTCGCGCATCTCAAATTTCAAGTCGCACAGAGCTATGAGGCGTTTCGGAGAATTCATGGGCCATCCTGAACCACAGGGTCGTCCCACCGTTCCCGTTTACTACGCACTATGCCATAACCCTAAAAAGGCATTTCGCACTTCACCCGGAATGAGTAATTAAACGGTAAAATTAGCAACGGAGAATACTCCGACTGTAGCGCAGGAAAGTGGACAGTAGTGCCTAAGTACCACTTGAAAATAGTCCATCTCGTCACACACAACAAATCACGATTCCCTCTTAACAGAGTCCCTTGTGTGCTGAAAGTGGGCAGGATTAAGTGCTTGGAAGTGATACTAAAACATAGTAACAAACTCCATTTTCCACGGACAAACACTAAGACACTGTGTCTTCGAATTCTTCGGCTGCAGCTCTCAGCTCTCGGAACACTCCGAGCTCTAAGGTTACAACTGCGCAACTTGAGGGCATCTGGAGCTTCATGGTTTTGTGAAAATTCTTAGCGTGCCTTGAGCTTGGCAGTCGACTCTCCAACCCAGGACATCTAGTTTTGGAACAAGACAACAAAATATATGTTCCACTGGTAAATCGGGACTCAACAGTGTTGTCATCCATCCAGCACAGTTTGAAAATCTTTGTCAGCAGTGGTTGTATCGAGAAAGACCTCAAAGTGATCGAGAAACAACTTAAAAGCAATAAAATAGGAGCACAACTTCAAGTTTCCCATCATCGAGATACGTCTTCAAAAACGTAAAAAATCAATCAACAGTGCAAAGCGACTTTCCTCAATTATAAATTATTAATGACAGTATACAACGGTGGTTCAGTTGAAAACCGGACTTTGATCATAATCGCTATGTTCATCCCATATCTGAAATTATAGGATGCCTATCGAAAGCGCTTTCACACGAAAAGCGCGCCATTGAAGAGGCTATCACAAGCACAACAGAGGGGATATCGCTGAAATTTATTGCAAAACGATAACGCAAAATAAAACATTTTACATA
This sequence comes from Toxascaris leonina, assembly GCA_022844705.1. Classification (NCBI taxonomy): domain Eukaryota; kingdom Metazoa; phylum Nematoda; class Chromadorea; order Rhabditida; family Ascarididae; genus Toxascaris; species Toxascaris leonina. The sequence goes on from JAARMF010003391.1 coordinate 14,054, forward strand.
TGATCCGCAAAACGAAATTAACAACACAGACAGCCTCCAATCAACGGCAATATGCAAATTTAGTGCACTAAAAATACGCGTTATTTGATGAAAAGTCTAAAGAGCTTATAGAATATGGCCGACTTCAACTCTAATAAAAGCGAGCTTATAAAACTTGGTCATTACGTCGAAAAAAGAAACAGAGGAAAAATCAACTGTACCCAAACTGAGAATATTTGCCTACCCATAAGATTCTACAACTATTCACATATTCTCTGAAATAAATGAAAAAATGAAGGAATAAAATCTTTTCATAATTCGTCTGTGATTGGGGTTAACTTTTATGTTATGACTTGATCCACATTTAGTGCAGTAACATGAGGATGACACAGAGAATTTCAAAATTGCAACTGACCTATGAATAAAAATATTCTTGTTGGAATTCGCATAAGCTTATGGGCTTAACAACTGCTACCTCCAGAATAGGAAGCAAGGGAAGGGTGGTTATTCCCCACTCTCCTCCCCCCCCCCCCNCTCTTCCTATCTTCCTATTCCGACCTGTTCAACGTTCATCTAAATGATACGTGATGCAGAAAAAGAAAGGGATTGAGCAACTATAGATACTAAAACATTTTCTCAAAAACAAACTGATGTATGATGGCGTTCTTAGCCTCCACCATAACAGAAAGGAGAGGTGGTCGATCTGCAGCTTTGTCCAAAAGTACTGACCTCTAGGAGATATTTCCTCTGCTGTTTCGAAGAAACCTTCCTCAATAGCAAATTTGTATCACCTTTGTTCCCCGTTGTTAATCTGGGCTCAAAAATCTTTTTCGGATGGGAATGGGGGACTAAACTCTTGGTTGCTTTTAAGAATTATTTAAATTCGTACCAATCATTAGCATGTATAACAGCAAATTTGAGCTTTCATCCTTTTAACTCGACAGACGAAGTATTAGTGTGGAGACTAGCAGAAGGGCCAAAAATGGGAAGGAGACGCGGGAGAGCAGTGGGCACGGAAAAAGAGTAATGAGCGCTTTCCAGCAGAATTGACCCGCTATGCCGATATTCAATCAACCCATCGAATTAATTGATATTTGCGCTTTCCCCAACAAACGAGAGTGGCATTCTTTCCCGACAAAAGAATCTTCTCAAAATTGATCCTCTCGTCTGGGTCCGTGAATTTACATCCGTTCAGCGACAGCGCTCCCTTCTTCATCAGTATCGATCCTCGCATTTTATCAGATCTTGTCCGATCAGCCAAATCACCCAATGTTTTCACCTCAGATTTCGAAAAACGTCGTACTGATGCCTCGCCAAACAGTTCTTCCAGCTTCGACAGTGGTATCCTTTCGATATCCGACAATGAACCTTAACTTATAATTGAAACAAACGAAAATCATTTCATTAATTCTGGAGATTGCAGTACGATCGTATGCAACCACATTCGAAGCCTATATTTGCGAGGTATATGCATGCCAAAGCGATACACCATTGACTACACCGTGCAATTTACATATTTCTTTAGACATAGCCAAATACGGTGATCACTGATGCACAAGCTGCAACTATTGCACCATATTTTAAATAGTGATCAGCATTCACTTACAGCAGTCGTAACAAACTGTTGCACTGCCTAGGATATATCAGAAAGAAAAATTTATGAATATACAACGCTGATTTGATAGGATACAGCTGAACATTAGATGGCTGCAAACGTTGAATGATATCTGTGAATGCTTCTCGGAATTGCTTGACATTCCCACAAGGGATTTATCTTGTCAAAGCCACCTGTGGCTGATGTGTTTCAGCCGACAAAGTTACCCACTGAGCAAGGAACTAAAGAAGCGAACCAAAAAAAAAAAAACAAATAGAAGACCTCACCTTCGAAAAGAGCCCTCGAACACTTTTGCGCAAGATCGAGTCCTTTTGTACCATGTACCAACCGTGTCATCTCTTGGGCAAGTTCTTCCTGTGCTATCCACTTGCCCAAATTGGCGTCATGCTTTGAGAGAACTTGCTCAACTTCACTCAATGGACGCAGTGAAAAATATCTGCAAGAACACCTCAGATAACTTGCTGATGCTCGCTTTCAAAGTGCAAGAGCTTGCATCTTTGGATGAGATATTTATTACTCATTCGCATGTCAAGCACACGAACGGCAAAAAATGTTTGGGTCAGTGGCAAAATATCACATTAAATAGCACATCGACTTCAACGACTTGCCAACAATTCACTGCAATCAACAGTTGTCACACAATGTAACGTACAAACTACAAACAATAAGCACGGCAATTTGAAGTGATCACCACATCATCACTCAAGTAACGGTTACAACAGGAATGTCTTCAAGGGGGTAATGGAATAGGAAGCAATCATGCATCATTACTCCCTTTCGAGTGAACAAGTTTTATCTAACAGACTGAAATACACCGCGATGGCAGAAAACATTTCCTTTCCCAGACTCGTTACAAAGGAATCTTTCGTTTGTAAACGTTAAATTGCAGGGAAAGGACATACGAATCCTGTGAGCCTTGTGCACAAGTAGCAAACAATCTCGACTGAACCCATCCTCGGTCGTATCTAGGACTATATGGAGATGAGTTAAAGATGACCTTGATCCGTCCACCCAGTTGCGCTTCTTGACGCCAAAAGCCTATGAATAGGACCGCGATCAGCTCAGACCCCCAACGGAATGATATATCTGTGCATTTGCACCATGCGATTCCCTTATGCTGCATTCCACTACATTACCGCTATAATACAGACTTCAGATGGCTGTTTCGGCTGCTGTTTGACGCTGACCTTGTGATTTTAGACGCAACCTTTTTATCCCCCTCCTTTATAGTCATAACGAACCATCTAATGACAAGAAGAAACACGTCTAAAACCTAAAATGGCCCATATTAAAGTACTCACCTTATCAGTGGGACTATTTCTTTATCGGGCTGTTGTCGGAAGAACTGGTAGAATGCGTAAGGAGACGTCTTAGCTTCTGACAGCCACACACCTTCGTTAGAACTGGTCACTGATTTGCCCAACTTCCGGCCACCTGCATCGGTGATCAACGGCAAACAGATGCCAGCAGACAAGCGCCCTGTTCGCAAACGTATATAATCGTAACCGGCATCTAAATGACCCAACTGGTCACTTCCACCAATCTAAAAGTATTTATGTTAACGAAATCACAAGCTTTCTCTTTCCGCCTCAAAAATTGACCACGAGAAAAAGAGGCAAATAAAAAAGAAAAAACTCCACTCCATCTCCCTATTCTCTATTCAAATCAAACAGCACTTTTTCAATGGAGATTCTGATTTAGTCAGCCACATCGATGTCCAACACATAAGAGAAGCCTCTTCACAAGTTAATTGCTACAACCTTTTTCATACACAATAAAAAAGTGAACATCAATCATTGTCTCACTTGAAAATAGCAATTATATCTTTGCGATAGTTGATACCAATCGTATGATTGCAGCACTTGATAGAGGAACTCGGAACAAGGCAATCCATGATTTTCACGCATACGCGACTTTATAGCACCTAGTCGTAGCATATCACCAACACGAAACAGCCGACAGATACGTAGAAATTCCAATGATGTCATCTGCAAAACAGTCATTTCAGCAAAATCATTCCCCCCCCCCCCCCCCTTTCTCGAAATCTCTTTGAAGAAAATATAAGCAGTACACTTAAAAAGGATGGCCCATGAAAATAAAATTTCGAAATTTTTATTCTATAATGCATTACCCAACAACGCACACAACTGAAGCAAAATTTCGTCACAGATTTGCTGCCACTGATCTTTCAGAAAGAGGCGAAGCAAGCTGTGGACAAACTGATGGAAACAATTTTGTGGGGACAGTCTGAAGAAGAGTTTTAAACATAGAAAACATCAACGCCTCGATGAGAGAGAAATTTTCGTAAGTACTAATAAATAAACATCATATCTTTCATACTAGAGAACGTAGCCAGCCAAACGAAGATAGATATGTATAAAGTAAACGAAGAAAGAAGGACACACCTTCGAGTGCCACTCAGTGTTATCAACAATTTCCACAGGTCGCATCCTTTCATCAGGATGCATTTCGCGAAAATTTCGAGCCATTTCACTTATTTGCATTCGAATCTCTTCAGCATTTCTCTTTACCACTTCCTCTGCCATTTCCAAACGTTCTGAACAACTGAACGGATAAACGTTAGTGACCATTGACACATCGTTCACATACAAACTTCTGAAGCAATATGACAGTTATCAACGACAATTTTTTAAAATGCCAGTAATCTTCAACGAAGAACTTTTGGGAAAACACTCGTACCCATAACGGAATCTGTGGGACAGGGCAGCGCATCAAGCACTCACAAGATTCCCCTCACCAATTTAAAACGACAGAAATTAAAACCAACCTACAGCTGCTCATTGATGACACGTTGTTCATCATTACCTGGCTGAAGGCGTAAGTCACTACTTGATACAGCTATACCAATGAGTCAGCTGCGGTGTCCAACGGTGAGATATGACAGTGTGAGGAAAATATAACGGTATTCGCAACTACGTGGCATGCGTGAAAGGATTGCTCGGCAGAAATGACACTGTTATCAGCCCATGATATAGGAAAATGAGATGAGAAAAAGAGACAGGATTGATGAGCACTGAAAAATGTGAAGCACTCAACAATACTAGTAAAACTGTTAACACAGAAAAAGGCTCACGGTGAAGAGGACAGAGGGGAGAAGAGGGGAGAGGAGAACAAAAAATTATGGCATTCGAAGGCAAACCTGTATCGCGCCCACTCGGATCACCAACCAACGCTGTCGCTCCTCCAACAAGAGCAATTGCACGACATCCATGCCTCGTAGCCCGCAGCAAACTCGTCATTACCAGTAGGTTGCCGACGTGTAAACTCTCTGACGTCGGATCAAAACCTAATTGAAACGCTGTTAAGAACTACTGAAAGGTTTCAGCAATTTCGTCATCACAAAACTACGAACTCTGATGCTACAGAATCACTGCTTACTTCAGAGCCAATACGCACGAGTTGAGTAAAAGCAGTCATTCTATGTGTTCTTTTATTTAACCCTTTTACCGCACGTACCTCACCAATAACAATTGGAAAATGCCCCCAAAAGCATCGTGCTCATCTTTTAACTGTCTTTAATATCCTGAATCTCCTCAGAGGATCACAATCCCAAATCTCTTGCAATCTTCTCCAGAATCCTTCTTGATTATCTAATCAAACTCATCTTATTTACAATCTTTCGAATTGCTCGCTCCGATCACTTCAGAGAAATCCCTTTACAAATCCATTTTTTCTTGAAGCAGAAAACGATGTAGAGATGCAGCGGTAATGTATGCAGATAATGCATCAATATCTATAAGCATTTGCAGGCTGCTGATAAACGTGTAAGTTCGCTTGTGAAGGCAAATGAAAAAACTGAGATGGAGCATCCAGCTCTGCTCACTCCCATCCTCCACCCTTTTTGAATGACACCTTATCAACTAGCTGGTTGTGCATCCCTTATGTGCTTTCTAACCACCATATATTCCTACGTTTACACTTACCTTAGTTAGATATCTTATGCCTTTACCTGCTATTTATCGCGTAACATACGTTGTGGTCTCGAGGCATTCAAACCAAACACTCACTCTCTCAATCATTTCAACGATGAAACGGCCACGAGAAGATGAAGCTTTTTTTTGTTGAGATCTCTGAACCCACCGGGCTTCATTCACGGCCGCAGCAGATACCTGTACCAAGGTTAAATTTTAGCAACCCTCACAGTTAGCAAGCTAAGATCTCCCACTAATTTGGCCAAACGAAATTCCTTATCAAAGAAATTTTGTGAAGTCCAACCTGCATAAATTACATCTGGTAGAGTACGCGTTGACGCAAAATCGTCGAGAGCGAAAGCAGGCGGATGCGAGAGCGCAATAAGTTGCCGCCTGAAGAGATCCGCACAAAAGCTTTGCAATGCACTCGAATGGACATACTTCGAACTTGACGCACAGTTAGCCACCACTCCCATTACAGTGCAGCCTCTTCGTATCAACATCATCTAAATCAACTTTACAGTCACTCACCACCCCTTTGCATCTCTTATTATTTACTGCTCAATAACTGGCTACAAGAAAGGAAGAAGAATATGTCAGTCACGGAAGCAGAAAACGCAAATACAATTTGCAGAGAATCACAGAAGTATGTAAGAAGACCATGTTTGCAAAAAAAAGATAAATATATACCAGAAAAAACCACAACAATCGAAGGTGGAAAAAAAAGAATGGGCAAAATGGCAGCTGCAATCAGGAATAAACGGC
>JAARMF010003392.1:0-20336 GCA_022844705.1 Toxascaris leonina
GGACATTGGTATGGACGTGCACTACGCAAGAATGTTGAACGCAATGTTGGGACGCAACTTTTTGTAAAATTTAGTTGAGTTTGGTGCGGAGGAATGTATGGATATGAGTTGCTTTGTGCGGACTAAAGCAATTTCTGGAACAACAAGGTTTTCTAGAAGGCTTTTGATATTTGTGCGAGAAAATTGCAACAACAGCCAGTCTTCTTTGCACTTCTTTCATTCTTTTGTATTCAGTGGAATAGTTNGGCCAGTCTTCTTTGCAGCTTCTTCGATTCTTTTGTATTCAGTGGAATAGTTTTACTACCTTAAGGAATAAGTCTGTCTCCAAGTGATAATCACGCGTTGCTTGATGAGTGAAAATTCTGATTGCAGACGCAGTTCAGAACTGTGAATCATTCTATTCTGGTCATGTGCTCCAACCAATTGGTAGCTGCATATGCTGCAACTGTGCATTTTTGATTATTTGATAGCCATCAGCCTCATTATGCCCTAGATGAGTGGTATCTTGGAGCAGATTATTTCTTTTGTGTAATCGCCTATGGGGTGAGAAGCCTGTTAAGAGGCGTGCTCTTTTATGTTGTATTCTCATTTCATTGCAGGGCCACATCGACAATTGCATATTTGCTCGTTTTTGGTTGGACTTTATGCACTCGGCTTGAACAATCTTGTTTCGACAAGCTGGCAAACTCGCACCTACAGTACCAACGTTAGCTGGATACACGGACAAGCCATTGAAATCGGTAACAATTGATTAGTGCCTCAAAAGTATAGAAAATACCTGGAATGTGTATATTTCGGGAACGTTATTTGGGATTCGTTGGTTATAATTAGGTGATATTTGTTGTGAAGATATGCAGATGCAACATAAATGGGCTATTTGGATGCTTAAAGCTACCGGTTTTATGGACAGCCGTGATAACGTGTTCAGATACGCACACCACAGAGTTCAGTCTCTTTTTCTGAGCGATAGAACTCAAAGTAATTTAGCACCTATTGCAGTTTAGGAAAATGGAATCGAGTATTGTCTGTAGGTGTTCAAGGCTTGATGGCTCCACAGTATGAAGCAGTGGGTTTTGGAACATTTACTGGGAGTTAGGTCGTTTATCTTTTTCTTGGTGTAGTAACGGTGCTCAGAGTTTTAAGGTTCGTATATCTTGGATGGTCGTTCTTCGTAGAGGCAATGCTAGCGGAGAATGCAGCATATTAATGTGTGTATGTCATCCAGTGTTCTCTCGCTTATATCTGCATCGCAGTTATGAGTTGCATTTACAGGTTGCGCTGCAATAAAGATCGTTGAACGAGTTTGGGAAACACATCTTACTCCAACCGAAGTGGCCGCTCTTGCTGATAAGGTATCATCGCCTTTATACTTCCTTATATTATGCGTTTCGTATCACTGGAATTAAACAACTCTTTGCTTCGTCTTTTGTATTTATATAACTGAAGGTGATCTACGTTGCGATAGAAGCAAAAGGAACAATGCTTCTGCATTATCTTCAATCTGAGCTTGTGCTCACTGGTTAATATGTGGGCATCAGCCACTTCTTCTAGCCATATTTATTCTTAAGTGACTGTTTTTTTCTACATTGCTTGATGTTCTGTCGAGTTTGCAGGCGAGTCAAAGCCGTGATCCTGGCATGGTTGAGGCGGCTGCAAAGCTGGCGTTAAGTGTTCTGCCGAAGGCGTATGCATTGACTGCGGCCGAAAGCCAAAAAGCGCTCCATCAGTGCAAAGAACAGAGCTCTGAAATGCTCGAAAAGGCATGCAAGGCTGTTGAACAGGTAAGCATTGCCTCACTTCCTCAAAGGTTGGAATTGAGATGGCCTTATATCATAAAACAGCGGCCGATAAGAGCAATTGGAGAACACGAGAAGCTAGCTATTAATTGTTTTTTAAATGATTAGTAAAAACATCTACCTCATTCGCCTTTTTCTGATATTGTCGCAGATTTAGAAGGGGCAGTTTATTAATTAGACCGCAAGTAATAAATATAGTGAATATTCTGTCTGGTAAGGTGGATATTTTTTGCTTTTTATCTTAGCTTAGGGTTAAGAATGAGACACTGCGGACAGCGGCTTATCAAAGAAGAAATGAAGATGGCTGAGTTTGCTTGGAGCTATCGTTTTCTCTGTTATCACCAACACTTATTCGTTGCACTGAAGTTGTCACTTTCGATAGCAGTTATAATGAGGGGATCGATGAACGATAGCAAGTTAAAGCACTGATAGTGGACTGTGAAAACATTGGGTTGAGGTTCTTTAGCGAAGGACGGGTGTGGATTACTCGAGGAACAGTTGAAATGGAGAACATGAGAGAGAAATGTGGTATCTTATCAGCAGTGAAGTTTATATATTGACCTTGTTTTATCAACGTCCTTAACGAAACGCAACCTCTGCAATAAACTCTAATATGAATGTCGACAGCGTTAATTTCAGGCTGCCGAGAAGGATGGCGTTTATCCAGAGGTATTGTTCAAGGTGGCTCGCCATTGGTACGATCTTTTCTGCGAAAACGATACGAAAACACAACAAGCGGGAAATGCAGCTTTACCATCTCAGCCGCCTATTGCACATTTTCCACCGAATGGAACAACGACACAACCACAAGGTGATAACCCACCCCCACAGCTACATCAGGTGTGTTTATTTCCCTCTACTTCGATCTTTCATGATGTAGTTACGGCTACGATTGAAGTGTTACGCATCAGACTACGTTTTAAACTATGGCTATTTTCTTAGCCATTTTGTTACGTGGTACTTGAAAACTGATCCACTAGTTTGTTAGATTAAGTGTTTTCATAAAATTTCACCATAGAGATTTAAAAAGATTTGTGTCTCGGATACTTGGTTTACGAGTACATTTAATTATTTTTAAGGGTTTTTGTGGGAATGCTGCAATGATGCAGATTCCGATGCAATACGCCCAGATGCCTCACACACAGCAAATGCCCTTCCAACAGCCACCGTATTATCGTTTCCCTCCTCAGCATGCGCATCCAGCTGGCATCTCGCATCGACCTACCGTATTCATTCCATCCGCCAATACCGCACAACAACCACTTATTATACCGTATGGACCTCGGTTGGTTTCCCTTCTTTTGTGCACTTAATATCTGCAAAATGTATAGAGTAGAGTAAGTACCTTGACGAAATATTTCCAATTATTTCGAGTGGTTGCAGCATAGAGCCTGGGAAACAAAGGTAGTGGATTTTGACGTGATTGGCGATTCGTTGTGTCAGGCGTTATTACAGTTCTCGGAGGTGTTGTTTGTTTTCAGCTACATTTCAATGATAGAGGCAGTAAGCGGTAGTTTATAAAATTGCGACCGATGTCACATGCCTATGGGTCCGAGTCGTCTTTCTACGTTTTGGAGTTGCTCTGGNAAGTTGCTCTAGAACTGGCAGTTGATGACTCTAGCCATATTTGTATTGGTTGCTAGAACGTACTCGGAGTTGCATTATGCCTTATGCCGATTACCGCTTATCCGGTTGAAACTGGAGAGGAACCGACCTTTGGGGAATTAAATTACTAATCCTTTGTGGGGTTAGACTATGTGATCCACTTGTTGACTTCAATGTGACGATGAGATGAGGTTTTAAAGAAAGAAAGAGGGTGCTTGGTAAATGGTCTGTAGAAATGGATTTTTAATGGCGTTCTTCTTGGAATTGTGGATCTTCATTTGCTTGTCATCAAATACGTTGAGGTGGATCGTTTGGGGGAAAGGACGTTGCCAAGCTGCACTCTGTAGATGTGATCATTTCAGAGGAGCGTTAGCAGGGCCTACGTTGCCACTGAATACCTCAGTTACAATGGCGCCGACGGCATCCGCACAGCCAGCAGCATTGGGCCTTCTAGCGTCATGTTCGAATGGCGCTTCATCGCGATCCTTGCACGTTAGTCACTCGGCACCCAACCTTAATCCAATGCAAGCGGTGCAGATCTCAAGACGTGCCCCTCCGCCCAATATGCCACAGTCGGGTCTGCATGCCACCACGCAACAGCAGCGTACGGCCACCACATCCGCAGCCCAACTGCACACACCCATTGGCGGCGACCACACTGTGCAGGTTAGCAGCCAGTGTCAAATCCATCACCACATTTTGCAATTATGTTGGAAAAGCCGGATAGTCTGTGAAAAATTCCATTCTAAGGATTACTTTTTGTGACATAAATTCTTGCGGCATACGCGAGCGGCTTTTTACTCCAAGCTCCAAGTGCGACTCCAACAATCGCCAAAAAATTGCTTGTTCCGCTAAAGCTTGACAGGCCCGTTTCGCTTCTGCTGATTTCGACGTACTCAATTTGCGAAGGGGTTCCTAAATTGGCTTTGTGATGAGTTTTGCACTAGAAAATGCACGTACTTGTCACCCGAGATCATGCAGCACATTTTTTGCAACAGCTGAAACCCAGGATGGTTCTTTCCTTCATCACAACTGTCAACTGCATCGTTATCGTGCTTACAAATATAGGTAAAAAAGAATCTGCACCGCTTGCACCACCTTATCTCACTTTCAATTTGTGTTCACTTTGTTCACTTTGTTGTAAGCAAGCCCATATAGGTGTATGTGTTATCTCGAAAGGAGTTTCTTAACCAAAATGCCGGGATTTCGAAAAATTCTTCATTGTTTTCTGTCGATATTCCATGCATATATTGTTTTTATTCTAGTTTCTTTAGACAGCATCAGTGGTTGTTATTAAGACGGGGAAACATGTTTCCAACAGCTCTTTTAAGCGTTCGTATAAATATGCGGAGGAAATTTTGGACTACTGCAGTGGCGTGCTTCAGAACATTCTGTGATTGCTCGGTCCACCCGACTGCCCTTTACTGCTGTTTCTGTTAAAAATTCACAATTCACTCACTCTTCCTTTCCTTCGCTGTCTCCTTTCATCCACTCCTTCGAGCGGGATGCCTCGGTATAAAGAGGAAACCGTAGCGTTGAGATTCGAGGGCTGATGAACCAGGACATATATATATATATATATATATATATAAAATATATATATATATATATATACCTAAAATGAGTACTTATAAGCAGGTTACAACGTAGTATTTCAGCCAACTTGCATGTCTGTGAACAAAACATTGCATGCTCTGGCTTCTAGAGTTGCAGAGTAGCTGTTCATTTCCTCTCAATCTCTGAATACTTAAAACGGGATCTGTTAATGTCATGACGACTACTTTCTCTACCGCGAATTTTATGACTGATAAGAAAATGTTTGCCAAGTTTGATATTTCTAAGCCTTTTTGTTTGTAAAAAATTTTTCCTTCACATAAATTCAGTGACAAAAATTTGCTGAAGTTTAATCTTTACAGTTTCTGAAAAATATTTTCTTCGCAATTGTCCCAAGGAATTCAATCGTAATAAAGTACTTAATTGAAATGAAGAGGATAGATTTTACAAGTAGACTCACTAAGAGTTGTGATATTATCAGAGATACGATTTATAGCAACTCCGATGTTGTCGGACAGTATTTCAGACGCCAATTATGGCATTGTCCGCGAAATGAAGAACTGTTCCTCACTTATTAATGCTTTCTGTGGCTATCAATCTGTTCTCTACTATAATATTATCGAGCTGCAGGTGCCGGCAGTGAGCGGTCCTCCACCACCACATCATCACCACATGACGGCATCGAATTCGATGATGCATTATGCACAGATGATGCCTCAAACGTCACATTTGGTGCAGCCGGGTGCACAAGTCGGTACAATGCATCATGGTGCACCACCAAATTCAGTGGTGCCACTATTCCATCATCAAGCGGCTATGAATGCCGCAATTGCTGCGCCAGGTGGTATGATTGTTGGGGACCCAAGGATGGTCAAGTTGGTGCATGCTCATCGTGTTGGTATGAAGGCATTGGAGACGATGGGCAATCGTAACCATGATGACAACAGAAGTTATGCGAAATTCTCACAGGTTTGCATTGCCTCAGCCATATACTGCGAGTGAGGGACGCTAAAGAAGGGATGTTCAATGAGCAGTGGAAATGGCTTATTGCCCATTGCTGTGGTTTGATCCGCTTTTGACGTTAGGAATTAATCGTTGGGAAGCATTCAACTTGAGCAATGTTTTACTGATGATAGTTCGGTAGCGAAATTTCGCTGATAGGATCGCTGCAGATTTTTTTTCCCGAATTCCAAAATGAATGAATTCCGCAATTTCGAGATCACAACTGAACGAAACTCCTCTATAAATAAGAAGTAATAAAAAACTTACAGAATCCGGCCTATGCGGATGACGTTCGATGGCTGTTCTCAATAGCAGTGAAATTAGGCGGCGTATTCACGCAAAGTTTTTGTGAGGTTGCGGCTCGTTCGATTGCATCGCCTTTCGTACTGTTTTCTTTAGCAGTCGAATCTACAAAGGTTCTTTTTATGAAATTATTGTCGTTTAGCCTTCTAGTCAAAAGCAAAGAGTCTTCAGATATATTCAAACGAAATCATTTCAGATATATAATTGTCATTTCATGGCAGTAATTAGATAGGTATACAATTGAGTTTGCCCCATATGAAATCAGCAGGTCTATTGCGATAGTTTTCGTGATAGTAATCTGTCAAGACCTTTGCCTTCCGAGTGCAGTAGAAAAATAAAAACGATGAAGAACCCCGTCACCAGCTTATTCGGTTGAAGCATTTGCTCAAGAATCAGAAAGAGATATTTCTGATGTTGCCCGAAGGGGTTTTCTCATTCGCTTACTAAACCCCCAAGTTTACTCTCTAGCACTGTTCGTTGCTGCATTTTCAGTGATCCCTTATGGAGTGCTGAAAATTGCGCATTTGTTGACGCTCATTTTATGATTTTTAATTGCATTGCATTATTATTTTTTCCGTAAAATTCGCAGATTTGAGTTCAAATGAATGTTTGGTCATTCGATTTTCTGCTTTACCAACAAGGCTTGACTTCTTTGATGAAATAAATGCAAGAAAGATCGACTGGTATTCCCTACCGGCATCCCGATTTCTTGTTGTCATGCCTCGTGTGAGGTTCTCATGATCCCATTGGTACTCATTTTTTGCCTTTTTATAATTTTTTGCATCTGATATATCCATTGTCGTCCAGATAGCCTCCCAAAAATTTCTCTGTGAGGATCCTATAGTACTTCTGAGGAAGGCAAAGAAGTTAAGCGTGTAATATTTTAGGTATTTCATTGGCAAGTGCCACAGATGAATTACCACTCGCAAGCATTGCTTCATCCGATCGTTAGATCACAGATGGCGAACAGTGCATCAGCTGCGAAACACAATCATGCACCTCAGGTTGTTTTTTTATTTTGAGTAAAGTCTATTCGAAATCGGCTTATTTAGTTGTTTGAGACATTGCCCACTCAAGTAAAGAATTTTGGTGATGAAGGGGAATGTTCGAAGTTCCAAGTGCAGGACTTGATTTGTCAACTTTGTACTGAAATCCCCATTTGGCACTATATCCGTTACTGTTTTACGTCGCAAAACCGAGTATTAATCATTGATTCTTGGCATTGTCTTGTAGGATTTCATTCCCTCTCGAATGCGGTTACAAATTGGCCCACAAACTCAATTTGTTATTGAATTCGATGGTACTTGAGTCGGAATGTTACGGAAGAGTTTTAGTATAAATTGCAATTTGAGAGTATTTATGCGGCACTTCTTTTTTGGGTGTTAAAAATCATGTTCATCTTTTGAAGTGTTTTAAATTCCAACCGAAACTTTTAGTAGGTTTAGGGAACTCGTTGTTCAGTCTTTCATTAATAACTTCTCAACTTGGTGATTAAAACGAATACTTTTAGCATGGAAAAAATGCTGTCAAAGACTGTAATGAAATGCATTTATGAGTTTGATTTTCATTCCGTTCATCAGCGAATATTGAAATTTGCTACATCTTGACGAATATTGGGTTTTATAGTAGCCATTACGAAAAAGTTGGTTTTAGGTTCGTTCCGTTCTTATGCAGAGTGGTTTCGCGGCGCCGACAGCCGATTTAATGCAACATTGTGTTGAGATGTTTTATATGGCAGCCAGCTCAAAGCTAAGCCATCCCCGGTTCGTTGCTTCAGATACGGAAGAGGTGAGCTTTTACTGTCTTGTCAGGTACAAGAATTTAACGACGTGAAGAACGCTGTGTGATTGGCAATCGCAGTGCCTTTGGGCAGAAGCGTCTTGCGAAATTTTGAGAGTTGAGGAACGGCATAACGCATCTTTGACCTTTCGTTGATAGTTTGAGAATGTTTCATCGGTTTTTACGAGAACGGGCTGGAGCATTGTGGCATCACTGATGAATAACTGTTGTGATCTGCTGCAATATTACAAGAGAGGTTTTTTAACGCTGCATAGGTTGGGTGATGACCGGATNTTACAAGAGAGGTTTTTTAACACTGCATAGGTTGGGTGATGACCGGATAAAGCCGAGGTGAAAAGGAATTGGCGGAGGCACAGGATGGATGAGGCGTTTTCTACTGTCTGGAGAAGCTGTGCATAAAGTGGACATCGTTCTCAGCATATATTGGCTAATTCATGGAGTTGGGGTTGGTGAGCGTGCTGATTAGTGGTCTTATCATTCTTATCGACGAACACTTTTGCCTCTAGCGTTTTTTTTAATGCACCTAAGATGTGAAGTAGGTCATCTTTAACCAATTTCATTCGAATATACGTTAGCCTTGTAGAGCTATGAATCCCGTAGAATTTCTATGCTAGAAAACAGTTGGTCAGTTGTTGATGATGAGTGAATCACCCGTCGACTTTGGAAAGCAACAAAGGTTTTGACTTACCTGATGCTAAAAATTGTTATTTCTCCCTTGGAGAGAGTTGTGAAATGTGGCAAGATAGAAAATAATTAAGAAATTAATTGCCTCTGTTTGGACGGCAAACAAAATGATCCTGCTTGGATTATCTGCAAATATCACTTGTAGCCTAGCATAAAATACGTTTTCAGTTTTGTAATACAATGATTGGTCATTCAGGTGGTACAACTAGTAAAGACAGCTCGTGATGCGTTTTATTGGATTCCGGGGCCGGGGAAGCTAATGTTCGACGACTTTATGCGTCATGTTCGTAAGCAGAAAGCATGCAAGAAAGATGTCGCACAGAGGATCAATGCGTGCATACAGCAGCCAAGCTGATATTCGGCTTAGTGGAGTTTCTTAACGTTACCTCGAAGGCTACCTTTAGTCCTAATAATATTCTCTACTCATTTTAGTATCGCAAATGCATCAAAGTCCTACTTGTTTTTCAATTTCAATCGGTTGTTAATTTCGTCGAGTACATTCATGAACGCGAGTGGTAGATGATTTGCAGAAGGGCACAGTGGTGCTCAGCATGAATAAGGCCCCAATCAATCTTCCTAATCCCCCATCCTTCGATCCAGTCATCGAAGGTCAGTGAGTGAATTTTTAGTGAGGGATAAGTTTGGCGGCATAAATGAAGTTAAAAGGAGTAAGTTATAGCGAAATATTATCGGTAATGGCATATTCTACGTTCTCTACTAAGCAATCCAGCAAAAGTACGTTCATTTAGAAGATGGATGAATAGGCTAAGAGTGGAAATGAATACCCTCATTTGATGAATCGGTCTGCGCTTTTGGTTGAAAAATTATGAATTGGTGGTGAATATCGAGAAAGGCAGTGAAAACAATCTTAAGTTAGGTGTCCTAAGCGCCATTTCAATATGGCGATTTGTTGTATTCAATGAAGATCCGCGTTTTACTTCTTCTTTCTTTTGTGTGCTTTATTTAGTGCGATATTTATTTGAATATCGAGAAGCATCTTGCTGCCATTTTAGCGAAGAATTGTCACAATTATTTAAGAAGCTTTTCGTATGATGAAGCTAATCAAGCTTTCCTTATTTTCTCTAAAATAGTTTTCAAGTGGAATAGAAAATGTGTGCAAACAGTGGATAGCTTCTCGATATCTGAACGT
This sequence comes from Toxascaris leonina, assembly GCA_022844705.1. Lineage (NCBI taxonomy): Eukaryota > Metazoa > Nematoda > Chromadorea > Rhabditida > Ascarididae > Toxascaris > Toxascaris leonina. The sequence continues at coordinate 9,895 of JAARMF010003392.1, forward strand.
TTCTGGGTTAGTGTGATGCCAAAAAAGATAGTTTTGGAAGGGGCATGAAAGCTGTTCTTAAGAGTTTGATCGTTGTGTGGAACAAGCTTTTGTGGCCTCTTCCAAACACGCTTTATACCTCATTGAGGTTGCAGCCGTATTGTTGCAACACATTTCTTGCATACACACTCCCAGTTTATATCAGACTCTTGAATTGGCCGAAAAATCTTTGTGGATCGTGTATGCGATCGGTCATCATTATGGCCATTTTGTCATGCATTTTTACGCAGGAAGATTTTTAGCCAATTCACGTTGTTTCAATAATTATCGATTGTTTTCATTGTGTTTTTTCCATTTCGATCGATTGTTAAATTTTGGTGGCACCATAATCAAATATTGACCGAATTGGCCAAATATTAACCAAATTGGCCAAACGTTGACCTAAAAAACTTTTTTTGATTCTCTCTTTTATTGAGATTAGTCATGAAATTTCGCGGATGCACAGAACGTTTTGCAAATTACGTTTATTTGTTTTTAAATTAAAAAAACACCATTATGTGCTGATTACATCGATATGGAAATGAACTGTGCATTGCTAATATATTATGGTTGATGGGCGACAAGTCTACTAAATCGCTCGTGTGTTGGGTTGTAAACCTCATGTTGATTGGTATTAAGGTTATTCTCGTTATGCTTTCATTCGTAATACTTCAAGTTATTGTTGAGTTCGTTGTAACAACGTTATCGATAAACCAATTCTGACTTTTAACGTTTGCAATGAGGTACATATGTGACAACATCGATCATTGATTAGAGTTCTTAGAAGGAATGATTAGAGTAGATTGTGAGAGAGGAAGGGGATTCTTTTGTTGGAAAGGAAGGAGAGGACATATTCGCCACTGAGATATCATGAAGGTTAGTGTGCAAATTGAATTATATCCTTGACGGACATAACAACCTCAGAACGGTGATCTTACTTGTAGAATTGTGGGTGATGCATGCACTCAGGTGCACTCAGAGAATGCACTCATAAGGAAATGGGCCTATATTTTATTGACGCATGTCGGCCATCATAACGATTCACAGGCTTCTGCGCTTTCTGTCGAGAAAACGTTGATTTTTGCGAAATATTGTGCATACACATTGGCAAAGATGTAGGGGAGTGCGATGAAACAGAGGATTTATTCCCACAAGATGGTGAGGGGAACAGTAGGGAAATTCCCTCATTATAGGGAAATGCTTTTCAAGTAGACGGTGTTTGAGAGAAATATCGCTTATTTCTACTAGGGTTGCTTTAGGGCAGCGGTAACTACACCTTGGCCTATACTCTATGTTGTTCAGAAATTGAATATGAGTGGTACCGTTATNTCAGCGGTAACTACACCTTGGCCTACTCTATGTTGTTCAGAAATTGAATATGAGCGGTACCGTTATTCATCATCATCTGGTTCCTTTCTTTAGCATCGACGTCTACAATCTCTGCTTTGAAACCTTGGAGAGTGGACGATGAAGCCTTGTGGAGTCAAGGCGACAAGTTATTCAAGTTTATCCCACCCTGTTACGATTGTCTTCCCGGAAGGACTAAATTCGGCAGTGCGGCTGAATCTAACGGGAACGATATCCAACAGCATCTGCTTCAACCATTACGATGAAGCTATATTCAAGAAGAATTCGTATGCAGATTTGTTATCAAAGGAGATCTCTGCTGGTGGAATGCTGATCGTTGCCTTTCTCTGTATGCACTCTTTGANNNATATTTGGTGCACAAAGTGATGCATGCCATCGAACCTCGTTATCTGCTGAGAGTATATATTTATTTAGTAATTTATTTATGTAAATTTGTTGGGATGCGATAAAATGTCCACTTGTTGGTTGTCAGTGTCCACTTTTTGGTCGTTAGTGTCCACTTGTTGGTCGTCAGTGTCCACTTTTTGATCGTCGGTGTCCACTTGTTGGTCGTCAATTGACTTCAAATGGTATTGCGTCCAACAAGTGTACATCAACAGTTGTGTTATTTCCTCCAGAGAAGCATACCGGCTAAGTGATGAACGAGAGGCAAAAGAGTGAGCAGATATAATGCGGGGAGGAGTGATGTTGAGTCATAAAAGTGCAATAAGTGGCATATTAGCTAATGTTTCTTTTGCACAGTCGGAGCCGTTGTGGAGCTCATCATTACTTTCGGAGCCGTTGTGAACACGTGGTGGAATAGAAAATCGAATGAAGTTTATTACTGAGAGACCCTTCTGTCGAATAACTCTCCTTAATCTCCATAAAAAAAAGAAAACAAATGAAACCCCTCAATAAATCACTTTAAAAAAATCTAACTTTATTACATGAATTATTTTCGCATACTCGAAAGTTGAATGCTTTGTGATGAATCAGCGAAATTATGTGAAAGGAAGTATCTAGAGTTTCAACGATCCTCGTTTCATTCTCTCCTTAAATCCAAAATTTCTCTACGCTAACAAAATCTTGCAATAAAAAATGACTCAGCACCAATGAAATTTTCAGACCTCAGTATCCGTTCTCGAAAACTTGAGGAAGTGTAACTTTGAAGATTCAAATATCGCAATGGATTTCAAGACTCGTCGAAAATGTCACTTTTTTCAAGTGAACCATTTTTGTCGCTAAGCTCCAAGAGCGATATTTTGAAGGAATAGAGACATATCTAATAACGATTGCCACAGAAACGAAATAATAAAAAAGTGGGTGAAATGCAGTTGCTAAGCAAGTTTCCAATGCGCAAATCATGAAAGCTTTGCAACATCGATGCATTTGTGTTTCTTCATGTCAATGTATTGGTTGCATTGTGGACATACTTCATTCTGTGTGAGTCAGCAGTAACAAACTCAATGGCCGATGTCATCGTATATCACATAGACTCGCACATTACAACTCTCAGACGATCGTTGGGAATCATTCGACTCATCGTTGCGATAATCGGTTCGTTCTTTCTGCATTCTTCACGAATTTTCAGCTTCACTTCCTGTTGTGAAATGAAACACTGTTATAAGAATAGGTATTCCCCGCATTACCTTGCAGTCGGCTGAATAGCAATCTCTTTATTGTATGTACATACCTCATCCGAAGTAACTTGAGTGTACCCGAACACTTTAGGACAAACGAAATGGAACAGGGTCGCTTTACGGGTACTCTTGCTCCTACTTTTACCACATCCCCACATGTGACTGTGAGAAATTTCTCAACATTTCATGAACCAACCAACCGTTGTACTCGTAAAAATACCAAAATATTCTCCGCATCGCCTTTGCTAGCAGTCCCATTCTCCTCGACTTTCATTTACACTTAAACACTTCTCAAAAAATTTATAGTGCAATAATAACCGTTAGAAACGCATATGACGGTTAATTTTTTGGGGGGATTATAAATCTACTGTCAAATGCTTTTAGCGGCAAAGAAGTAGAAAGGGGTTATGGAGCATTGAGCAAGTTGCAAATAGGCTGAAAAGTTATCTCGAGGTTCATTTCAGCATTTTAAATCACCTTTGAGACAGCCATTTGGATTTCGTGACTCAGTCCAATTTGTCCTGAAGGTGTGATGCTTTCATTTCTTATCATTAAACAACAAAGCGCCTTGAAAGATCCTGATCTTATCGTATCGAATGAAAATAATAGTTCGGTTTTCTTCCTTTTTCCATAAAACTGGAAGACTTCCTTTGTCGGGATTTCCTCTAAGTCCTCAAATAAGGAGCGGTGATTCCTTCATCTCACGGTGGTTCTCCCCTTTCCCTTCCACATTCATCCAACAGATTTTGTCGTGACTCAGTGTTTGCTATTTTGTGGAAATTGATTGCCTTGTTGTAGGATTACTGCCAAAACGATTCAATTTTCAGATGTATTCGTGCCGCTTTTTTTTGTCAAAAATGGATTCATGTAGTGCCAACCGAATGAACAGACCAACGTGTCTGAGTCAGGCATCTCCAATCAAATAATGTGGTAGAGTGAAGGGCGGAGAGGCGGCGGGGGGGGGGGGGGGGGGGGGGGGGNAGGGGGGTGAGCGAAAACAAGAGTGGCGGCAAACAAAAAGTGTCTCACCAATCTTAGAGTATGTGACACTCATATCATCATCACGATGAAAGATTGTTGGAAAGACGAATGGATGGAATACAGTCGTTACAATTAACGACTGCAATCATCCGAAGTGAAACAAACATAGTTCCTCAATCCTGCGATTTGCTTTATTGGAATTTGGGTTGGATCATTGACATATTTTAGAATTTCCAGGAAATGACCTGAAATCAGACAGCAGCAAGCAATGCTCGAATAAATCAAAGATTGTCGCGGAAATCTATCGAAAATGATTGCAATATTGAGTTCTTTTTAACAAATCCGACGAACAGATGAAATTTCTTTTCAATATAGATTAATGAACGATCCAAAATACGACGAAAGAATGCTCTTAACAATCTTCATATTTCAATTTTAATCGCATCATATAAATTGTGCTTTGTCGACTAATTAACCGCAAAACCAAAAAAAATTACTCGAAGAAAGAGGATAAGACGAAATATATATTCTTTGAGTTATTTCTGAACGACTAAAATAGAATATTTCAGTTGAAATTTTCCACTTTGATTTCAGAAACAATATATTCAATGAATGATCCAAAAGCCATCAAAAACTACTCTTGTGAATGCATTGAGATTCTTCAGATTACTCTATGATTTACATTACTATCTCAAAAACTGCATAAACTAAATTATACCTCTTCATAGAGCGATATAAGAAAAATATCGTAGGATAAAATACGAAGTGAAGGAATTGTACCATTGCTACAGACCACATAATTTCTTATCATCCGTTTTATTTGATCATACTTATCTCATCAATCAGTGGAAATGTTTCAAAATGTATAAGATTTGAGAGTGTTGAATTCTTCTCGCAGCAGATACGGCATTCTCCTGAAGGTCATTCTCATAAAGGTCATTCTGCTAAAGGTCGATAGGCGGAAATTAATATAATTCGCTTTATTCATTGTGCTCAATATCGAACGGTTTATTTTTCCTGCAAAATTAAAAAAAAACGTTTGGCAATGTTGAAAACAGAACTTATGTCATGCAGATGCTAAGAATATTTACAAACTGCCTTATCAAGCAACTCGATCAATAAAACAATAAATTTCTCACTCTCAGGTTCTTCTTTGTTTTTCGATTGCTTGAAGCCACTACAATCGTTTCTGGGGATAGAGGGACGGAATTTGCTTATCCGTATCGATAATATTATCATTAATTTGTGCTTCTTATTCTTACTTCTAAGCTTTCAAAACATATTAGCAGTTTTTCTTTGCAGGGGTTGCCGGATTCATAAATGGCTCGACGGCCATAAATTCAGAGATTCATCGATTCAGGAATGCTATCACCTATTCGGCGCAACATCATTCTGATAGCAAAGAAACTGAAAATGATAAGAGACAAATATCAGCATCAATTAGACGGCATTACAACGATAGTGGAATTAGAATCAACAATGCAACAAGTCATTTACAGACGGAATCGTATAATGCTAATAAATTGCTCAGAGATCGTATGCCATTTGCGCCGCAAAAAAATCACACATCATCTATCACAAAAAAGAAGCCGAACAATAGGGTAAGCAAACGTACAACGAAGGCAAGCGGTAACGGAATGCATGCTGTTGCAAAAGAGAATAAAACACTATCCGTTGGTACCTTATCTTGGGATGATAAGCAAACACCTGAGACAGAGAGAGGAAAACCCTCTAAAGGAGAAGCGAGTCATGAACGAAGTAATGAACATCGAGAAAGCAAAACAAAAAGCGAACGAGATGAAAATTCAATTTTATTGCACACTACTAAGAAACGAGGAATCAAACCGACAGTTACGCAAAAACGAAAAACGACTCGTAAAATGATCTCTACGGTGATTAATGCAAAGACACCATTAATGAAGCCGATCATCTCTAAGCCCACTAGGTCACCGCAATGTGAAACAAAACCAAAGGTGAATCGTTGCGTGATATCAGCTCCAACAACGATAGTCACCGTCGATATTAAGAAATCTAGCGTCACAAGACCGCTACGCTATACGGCGCATTTGTCACTCGAATCCACTTATCCTATTGATAATACAAATTCCGCTAAATTGTCCACGCTTGCATCTTCAACAAATTCTCTCTCGAATCAAATGAAGAATATCTCAGAAGCTACACGCTCTCGTCAATTCGTTGTCACCAAAGAAGGGAATCCTAATGCATCATCAGCTGTAGAGAACAACATCATTACGACAAACGAATTTTCAGAGCGCACTAGCAATAACAACTCGAACGATTCTGTCGAATATTCCGACCCATCATCCACTGTAACTTCATATGAAAACACTACAACGAGTGCAACAATTAACACCATAATAAGCTCATCAACATTTCCGTTTACAACTCTCATAACGGGAAAGGTGAGCAGTGATATCAAACCTTCAGAAATAGACACGAGAAATAGTTCGAATCCGCAAAACAACAACACAGTGGAAACAAGCCGTAAAAATACCACAAGCCCATTGGCCATCAATAATTTCATCGAAACAACTGAAATTCCTAGATATCCTCAGAGTTCCATCGCAATTGCGTCAACAAAGCAATTCTCTCAGTACGTTGAAATTTCTTCACCAGAATTAATTGGAACGATTTCTGAAGAAGCGACCAACGAATTCAGTCTGAATTCTGATAAGAGGTCAACCGATGTGCAAAGATATTGGCAAACAGTGGGCAAATCTCGAAAGCCTAGAACACTGTCACCCTCAACGACACAATCGACTACGATAACTGCTGAGAAAGTCACCACCGAAAATATTATAGGAAGTGATAGCCAGCCTAGCGACATTCAAATAAACGAAATCTCTACAGAAATGAACGAAGGAATTTCTGTCCAACAGGATACAACGAAAATGTTCTACGACTCCAATGAAAGTACGGAGTTGAAGACGCACCAATACGGAGCCACATCGTCAGCGATTATGGAACTTTCGAAATACACTGAAAGTAATAATTTCAGCAGCTTTCTCGACAAACCTACTATTGATACACCAACAGTATCACAGAAGGATATACAACAAGAAGGCTATGGTATATTGACTTCAAGCAACAGAAATGATGCAGTGGATTCGAACATGACAGTCAAATATTTAACCAGTGCACAAAGTGGTGGAGGTACAATTGATGAACGCTTTAATACCGCAACGATTCGATATATGTCTTCTGAATCCTCAAAAGGACAATCAAGCAATACACTTGACGAGGTAAATCATAGTGACATATTTTCACAAACTTTGCAGTACCCTCATATGTCACACCATGGTAACGACAGTAACGATGAAACTACAACGAGTAGTAAAACAAGCCAAACAATCGATGCAACGAGAAACGATTTAGCATCTTCGACGACAAAGTCGCAAACGTATCGTAGCGATCGTCAGCAGTTAACCGGAACGATTATGGAAGCAAATTCTGCAATGAGTGGGGATATGAGCAGTGATGCTGGCTTCTCAGAAGCACTCCGACCATCTGTATCGGATAATACGAAATACATCAGTAGTCTTGAAGACGAAAGCGCTACTCATACTCACTCACATATTTCTGATGCCTTTGATACGTCACTTTCTCAACCAGCAACCTGGACGTTGCCAAATGACTTATATGCTCAAACGGCAAAAAGTAATACGCAAACGCCTCATCCGACAACCCATTCCACAAGTATATTTAATAATGTGAATATCAGTCGAAGTTCTAATGCCGGAAATACAACCATACCAGGGAGCATCGATGCCGTTAGCGGTCATATTTCTGAATCAAGTAATCTGAAATTTGGTTCCGAGAACAGAGTTTCTCAAACGTCATTGGTTTCCGACAAGACTGAAATCATTGAGCATCGCCGTACAACCCCCACTTTCCAATCGACTGAAAAACCGCGTGATTCTGCAGCTATAACGACAACAACAACAACCTTGTTACAACATTCACAACTTAGCACCAATGCTTCTTCTCCGTTGATGACAACTTCCATCGCACCAACATCACCCGGTAGTGAATATGTGTCCACTGCAGTGGATCGAAGATTGGATACGTCGAGTGACTTGCAAACTCTAAGCTCGAATATGATGATCACTTATTTGCATACAGAAAGCAAAGAAGCACAAGCATCTACAGAACAACTGAAGATGGAATTAGAAACCCACAATTGGACTCCTGATGCGTCGCAAAATCGAACAACCGCATTCGTAAGAGCTAACGAGAAAACGACGATGCAATCAACGACTTCCAAAGAACAAACTGAGATGCAAACACATCTCAGCAATGCTAACATCATAACTGACGAGTCTATTCCTTGGGAACAATCGTCTGAAGCCCACAGGAATATCTCTAGGAATTTTGAAATTTCCACGGTTAATGTGGGTGCAACAGAGTCATCAGAAGCAATCGCGAAACAAATCTTAACGACAACATCCGATACGAAAGAGCAGCAACTCAATACTTTTGGGGAAACAAATGACGGCATCATATCACAAACAAATATAAAATCCACAAAAACTTCAACAAGCCCGAGTACTCGCACTGTTGAGATCGCGAGTATGGATACTGACAATATATTAAATAACTCCAGCACATATCTCACCAGTCATAGTATTCCTTTGAAGAACTCAACAACGGCAACACAGTTGGGACATTTTGCCAATACAATCAAAGTTAGGGAAACCACTGAAGAGGGTGGAAAAGTATCGTCAATTGATTTGCATAGCACCGAGCACAGAAATATTTTGACAGAAAAAACAACGAGCATAAAAAATCGCTATACGAAAAGTCAGCTGACAGAAGAGCAAAGCGTAGTAATGAGTATGTCGTCTGATAAAGCTGATATGCCCTCTGAAGGATCGGTATGGTCAACTGCAACGCTCTTCCTTGCGCCTAACGAAAACCAACGAATATTGACCACGGCTGAGACGGTAAATACGGCGTTCTTTAGCTCAAGAAAAAACTCCGATCGCTCCACTGAAATCACATCTTTCGGAAGGTCTGAAAGAATTCAGAGCCAGTCAGAATTTTCTAAGCAAGAAGCTAATCTTCACAGCAAAGGATCAACGTTCGGTGAACATTCAAATGTGTCTAGAGTTACTACGGCATCTATGCCAATTACAGTCGAAATCATCAATAACGCCACAAAGGTACGAAACATAGATACTGGCACAATATTCCCGACTGACCGCGCTACATTCATCTCAAATGGAAGCAAAGAAAATCCTTTGCGAACCGACATTCAGCAGCTTTCCTCAAGGTCGGACCACATTTCGGAAACAACGAAATCCGTTAAAAATATCAGCAGTGAGGATTCACCGTCCTTTAGCTTTATTTCCAGCGAGGCAACCGGTCTCTTCGATACTGAAAGCAACTTGCGAGGATCTACTAATCACATAACACAGCAAGTTTTATATTCATCTAAGAGGGCAAACGCTTCAATGACAACCGGAGTGAAGGAGTGGAGCGAAGGAGAACTGCATTCGGCTGGTGGGGTGAAGGAAACAACTTATAAGGAGGATCAAAAGAACAATATTTTCACCGACACCACTTTATATGGGCCGGAAACGCTAGCCGAACTAAGGGAAACTATTACGGAAACGGAAGTCACGCCGAGAAGCGTTTCTCTAGAAGAGCTAAACGATGCGAAAATCTCTACACGTGAAAACAATACAAGCAATACTCTTGTTGCAAGAAAGGAGACAACGAGTCATCTCGTGAAGGCAACTTCCAGCTCAACGAGTCGCCTAGTGGAGTCATCTCTCAGTTCAACTTATCGCCCAGCTAAAACAACTATCCGGTCAGTGGACCATCTACCGAAGCCATCTCCCGGTTCAAAGGATCGCCTACCGGAGACATCCCCCAGTTCAGTGGGCGCGTCAGCGGAGACATCTCCCAGTTCACCGAGTCATCTACCACAGCCAAGCTCTGGTTCAACGGCTCGCCCAGCGAAGTCATCTGTCAGTTCAACATATTGGGCAGCGAAGGCATCTTCAGGTTCAACGGGTGGTCCATCGCAGGCATCTCCCGATTCAACGGACCATCTACTGGAGGCATCTTCGGGCTCAACGGACTATCTACCACAGACGTCTTCGGGTCCAACAGGAAGTCTAACAGAGGCATTTCTCAGTTCAACATATCGTCGAGGACAGGCATCTTCCGATGCAACGGATCGTCTAGCGAAGGCAGCCGTCAGTTCAACACATCGTAGAATAGAGGCATCTCCAAGTTCAACGCGTCATCCAACCGAAGTGTCTCTTGGTTCAACGGAACGTCTGCTAAAAGCTTCTTCCGGTTCAACGGGCCACATATGGAAGGCATCTACCAGTTCAATGAGCCATATATTGGAAGCGTCTTTTGGTTCAACAAGTCGTTTACCGGAAACGTCTTCTAGCCCAATGAGTCCTTCGATGGCGCCATTTC
>JAARMF010003394.1:6266-18869 GCA_022844705.1 Toxascaris leonina
GGGGAGGAGAAGGAAAGTATTAAGCATTCTCAGGCATGAAATTCATGAGAATCGACATTGGTTGCAGCTGAAATTTTAGTCTTGAATAATTCGAAGGAAAAAAAGGTAAGGGAGAGAAATTTGCGACTTAAATTAGCGAATAAAAAGGAATTTGCGACTTAAATTAGCGAATAAAAAGGAATTTGCGACTTAAATTAGCGAATAAAAAGGAATTTGCGACTTAAATTAGCGAATAAAAAACTGATTGCGAACGATATAGAAATGATACCTGAAAAGTGGCTAGAAGATGCTCGATAAGTACAGTACATTTAATTGAGCCGTGTGGAATACCAATTTTCTCTTCGGCATATTTGAATACATCCGCCCAAAGTTTTGCCTCGTCGGCATTTTGCAATTTCGGCAAGTAGAAATACGGTCCAGATCCTTTATCGAGAAGCGCTCGAGCGTTGTGAAATACGAATAAACCGAAATCGAATAATGAGCCGCTCATCGGTTGTCCACTCACGAGTACATGCTTCTCGGGTAGATGCCAACCACGAGGACGTACGTTTAGCACTAAAAACAATAATTTTATAATATAACAATGGGAAATAATAAAAAAATNNNCTCCCTTCCCGCCTGTAGTTCGCGTGGTTCAAATTGGGCCCAGACGTAGTACTGATGCAAAAGGCGTAGGCAATTATTTGCTGATGCATACAAAATGATATAGATGAATTTCCAGTCGACCAGAATCTTTGAAGATTGTGAAGAAACCCGAAATGGAGGAGATATCTTCAGGCTGCAATAAGTGATTGATTATATGTTTCTACTGACTCTCAACTATGATTCAGCGTTGCTGTGAACTTACTTCAGAGCTAAATTCTGTGCATTTTTCATCTATTCGGATGATCTTTTGATGCCTCTTTGTTAATGATGTCCGATATTTGAGATGAAGCCTAAGTGCGATTGTGGGAATATTAACTCACCGGATATATTACCTGTTTATTGTTGTTGCCTCAGGTAACAAGTAAGTTGCAGCTTCATCTCAACGTTATGACTGCAGTGAAATTAATGTTTAGCACTATCAACGATGTTATCAGCCAACGTTGATATTAAAAGTTATTAAAAAAAAATTTGTTTTAGAGGGCGTCAAGGCGCTGAGTAATCTCAATATAACATAATGATGTAGGAACTTGCTCTGCTTCTCTGCTTAACCTGTAAGCCATTACGTTCAAGTTATAAGCGAGTTCGGAAGTATTTGTGGTTTCTTAGCTGTTAACCCTCAATGTTATGTTCTAGGTCCGGCAGCAAACCTTTACGCGTCTACGAGCTCCACTCGATAGTTCAATACTTCGATAACGGTAAAACAGCTGACGATCAGGATTCTTGAAGAACTTAGCAAGGACTGGTGGAACGAACCGGCAATGGGAATCTGCACAAAGGAACAAGAGAGAGGGAGGCCCTACGGGCAATACTCGATGCTCAAATAGAGTGACAGCAATGGACACTTGAAGAAGTGTTCGAGACGGATGCTGAACTCAGCAGTTGAATATTTCAACAACGATAGAATGTTTGTTCAATTACCGGTTTTTGTCAAATGTTACATAACTTTAAATATTGACAAATAACCGCCATATATTCTACACTTACCAGCATGATTTTTATTGAGTGTATAGGTTTTCTTTGTTGTCGGATGAGTATAGGAGATTTCATTACGAACCGCATCATAGAGATTAATTTGTCCTTCAACCTGATTTCTCCATGAAGGTGTATTCGCATCTTCGAAATCGGCCATAAAAACTTTTGCACCACTATTTAGCGCATTTATCACCATTTTACGATCGGTTGGTCCAGTGATTTCTACACGTCGATCCTAAATTTGCGAATATTATCCTGATTTTAGTTAATTTTTTTTGAAGAATTCATAAGAAATTTCATCATTTATGAATTGCTAAAGGATGATTCATTAACATATCGTCATCAACATCTTCACATCATCATTCCACAAATTCGTTCCCGGGTTCTATCAGTGTCAGCGTTCGCACAATTTCTTCTCAATTGAAGATACACTACAGTTGATGCTATAAGTAATTGCTCCGATTGGAGCGTCGCTCTATCTGACATCGAACTTCAGCACCGCCATTATTCGGAGATTATTGTTGAACTCTGTTGCCCGTTCGCTGCAGTGAAGAGGAGGTGGAGGGTGAATTTTACTCGCATCTCCATCAATAAATGATCGGATTTTATTTTCATTGAAAAATATAAAAGTTTAATTTCTCAAGATGAAAAAGTCGTAATTATTTTTCAATCTTCTTCTTTTTTTCATCTATTTTAATGAATTTTCATAAAATTAATTGTTCATTCGTATAAAGATTAAAATATTTTCTTTACAAACAAATCAACTAATTAATAACTTACAAGCATATCATCGGGAATTTTTGCTCCAAACCATCCACGATCCTCTCGAAGTGATTTAGTTGTGGGATCAAAATCAGGGAAATAACTCGAATCATCAATAGATGCTTGAATGATTCGTCGTTGTGCAAGTAATTGTAGACGACGAACGTCGAATTTTTGATGTAAATCTTTGAGAAAACGTAACGCATCCGGCGTTAAAACTTTTTCATCTCCAGCCACTTCAGGCGCTGTCATCTGTAAAATTATTGTAATTTTTTATATCACTGTACCAACTAGTTTACTATAACCCCTATAAACTGTAACTTACTATCTTTTATCATTATTCGAATGTACGACAGAGTTTTCAAAAAAAAAAAATCAACATCAAACTCATCTAATCAGAATCAAAGGACAAATATTACCTACACCTTTAATTGAACGCTCATCTATGTATAAGAATGCACTTAGCATTTTGCACTAATTTTTTATGCAATATTATTAATAAATTCTGTAGACATCAAATTTTCGTCAATAACTCCTATAATTGTGCATATAAAATCCTTATAAATTTTGTTTATCTGAATCAGACATATTTAAGTGTTTAAAAAAAATTTATTTATATCTTTCAGTGCGAAGAATAAAGGTGAATAAAGAAAGAAGCCATAATTTCAATACTTTTATAAGATCTCATTAAATAGGCATGTTTCGATGATAAATAAAAATCAACGATATAAAATCAAAAAAAATACCATCAATATTTCATCCTCATCTGGTGGCGCCGTGGTAGTATGAGGTTTATCGAAGAATTGTGCCTCTTCGGTCGATCCACTCAGTGCTACTGTTGATGCTTGTCCACCAGCTGCCGCTATTGCAACATGATCGAAATAACCAGTACCAACTTCACGTTGATGTTTTACCGCCGAATAACCATACCTTTAAAGTGAAATCACCTGCGGGTAGAGGTGAAACACGAGATTAATTTGAGCTCTATAATATCCAAGTAATTTCTAAAATTAAAACTTGGAATATTTGTAATAATATACCGACTCGACAATCAATCCTTTTCGTTAAATAAAGTCATATCCTTCGAGAGGATGATGATTAGATTTGATAGCTCATCGACCACTTATCATGCGAAAATAGATTAAGCATCAATTGCTTAGTATTAACTGATTCGGTCGATTATGAGTGTTATCAGCGCAAATATTTTCTCCAATACAAATGATTGTTCCGTTCTTGTTAATCGTCATTCCGCCACCTTACCTCGTCCCTAAGGTTGGTAATCCTTACCGAAATTTCAGATGCTTATTTATTCGTCATTCAGTAACTATCAAAATAGTCTCGGCAGTCTATACACTCGGCTTTCCATCAAACATTTGATTATATTGATCAATTTTGAATGTTCGCTTAAAGCTTTCAAATATTTCAACTTGAACAAATTTATATTTCAAACTTTAGCTACAACATACTCGTGATACCGCTCACAGCGATGAACAATACTAATGCCATCGTTGAAAACTAAATTTAATAGCAATAATTTCAAGACGGAAAAAATAATAGGCGTCGAATAATTCAAGTATATATATATATATATATATATATATTTATTTATTTATTTATTTATTTATTATTTCAAGCAAAAATTCCAATAATAAAGAAACGAGACTAAAAATAACCAATCAACTTACTTTTCAGAATCAAATTCTTGTTGTTGAAGTTCCGAATAAGCCGCCATACCACGTTCACGATATTTTCTAGCCAAATCATAAACACTAAAACTATTACAATGGAAACCGGCCAACGTAATGAATTGATATTTAAATCCCATCGCGCCTAATTCTTTCTGAAATTTCTCCAAATCAATTGGTCGTAAATGTTTACGCCAATTAAATGATGGTGAGCAATTATATGCAAATAATTTTTCCGGATATTCCTTTTTTACGCCTTCAGCAAATTCTTTTGCATCACTTAATGTTGGATGTGAGGTTTCCATCCATATTAGATCACAGTAGGGTGCATAGTTGATCGCTCGTTCGATACAATATTTGAGTGCCGTCTCATTCTTTAATCTGAAATCTTACTCAATAATTATTGCCATGATGATTACTGATATACAGCTATTTAAGTTATATCAAATCACCTAACAGTTCTTTTTAATTGGTTAGTTGAGAAGAATTTTGAACATTGCGGCGATCATCCTTCCCCTCCTTCCCTTTCCTCCTTCCTCCCCCCTCCACGAGGCAAAATTCATTTGCTTTTCACTCCGATTTTTTTTTGGGACAAATTGGAGCAATTTTTCCGCAAATTACTTGCCATGTAACTATAACTATTCTATATGCTTTGGCACTTTCCTAACTCTCTCCCTGTTTTCCCTCACATCCCCGTAACCTCTCCTTCGCCTGTCCTGTCCCTCTATTAGGGAACTACTGATACATTGACTAAAATCGAAAATTTTTGTACCACAAGATAGCGCTATGCGAATACACTATTAAACACTTCGAATAATATTCCTAATATCGGCTATATTTCGGAAGGAACGACAATAATCTATCTATATCCTTTGAATAAAATAGAAAGATTAAAACTATTAGAATTCATCTTAGACAATCATATGAAACAATTATTTTTATTGTTTTAAATGTAAATGAAAATCTTCGAAGTTTTTAGTAAATATAAAAAGGATGTAGAAGTGCTTATGTTCTATTCCGAATAACGTGGAAAAATCAATAAATCAACTGATGAATAGAAAATATTTCAATAAATATTTTAATGAGAGATGAAAATATTTTTGAAAAAGAAGAAATTTATGAAAAATCAAACCTATAGAAACCTTCAGCGGTACGACCTGCATTACGATCGATATATGGATGATCTCTCTCATCGACATCACTTAAAACAATTTTCTGGATTTAGCATAAGATTAGAGAAAAATCTTATTAAAAAATGCTAAGATAAAAGATTTAATATGGTTCCTTGTCTCACCATCAGATATATGAGCGTTAGTGATTGCTGATTAAACAGTTTTTTGGTGCGCAATTTTTTGCATTGAATGATTTCAGGTTGATAGACGTAAAACATCAATGTAGAAGATAATTACCTCTTCGTTAGATAAATTCATTGATGAATAAAGTGAAATGATATCACTTAGCAAACAAATGATTTTAATAATTTATATAATCGCGAAACAAATGCAGAAAATAATTGCAGATATGAATTTTCTAACTGAGAGAAAATAGTTTGAATTTATTTCATGGAAAATAGAGAAGGAAAATTTTTCTTTTGAGGGGTAGAAAAATTCTTCTGATTTCCAATTTTAGTTCGTAGGGAGTTGGGAAGGGGAATGCGAAGGTGAATAGAGCAGAAATCCTGAAATTAATTTCAGTAGGATTTTCTAAGATATAAGCAAGTTGAAATAGTGGTGTGAATTGCACTTTTTTTTTTCAAAAGTTTCAAGCTTCTGACATAAAATATTTTTCGAAATATTGTCAAATACTCTTTCGAAGAGGTCATATAATTAATTACCTTGTTAGCAATCGAGCGCTTTCGGCATCTGTACGTGCAACAATAACTGTTGGTACACCACATACATCAGCAGCAAGTCGAGCTGCATTCAAATGTTTGATATGCTCTTCAGTTGGTATAAGAACTTTACCACCCATATGACCACATTTCTTCTCGCTACCCAATTGATCTTCATAATGAACTCCAGCAGCTCCAGCTTCTATATAGGCCTTAAATAAAACAAGCATTCTTAGACAACGAATCATTGATCAATTATGAGACGAAATTATTGCTGTATTGATAGGCCTCGAACGCGTATCGTACAAATTACCCATTAGACATTCTACCACTTTGACTATAGCGCAAGAGTAGCAGTAATCAGTGTTGAGTGCGGAAACTCATGTATAAACATTCAAATAGATCGCAATAATAGCTGATGTACTATAGAAGTCGATGAACGTTGCATTGTCGCTGCATCAGTGGATAGATCCTTGACCGAAATATTATTGTATTCCTCACGGTCCTATATTCCGTTTTCTTACCTTTCTTGCTATACAATCCTTTTGTCTAATTCCGTAATAAAAAATAGTTTTTTGAAACGATGCTAAATTCTCATCGAAGTCGTAAAATTCTCTGTCTGTATAAATAAACAAATATAAATATAAATAAACAAATATTTTTATTTCGATCNNNTTTTATTTCGATCATATCGAATCAGCTCCCAAATTATGCCAAACAGAATCCTTAATTTTTACCCATCAAATTACCCCCAACTTCCCATCTTTTAAATTATTTCTTTTTTCGCTTCAATTCTTTTTGAGTCACTTGAAACTGCCAATCTTTTTCTGGGTGGAGGGTCGCCACTGATGGAAACATCAACTAGAAAGTATCGGATTTTAATCCAAAGAAATTTTCTTTGATGTCTCTCGATTAATTCAATTCGATACTGATATTAATTACCAATGGTCACCAGTTAATTACCAGTAGTTCGATATTCATATTAATTACCAATAGTGACGCCATTGTAGCAAATGGTATTTAACCTTTTGTACTCTACTTGTACCAATACAAGATAGAGTGCAGTATTGCACCATATTGAAATTCGAGAGTAGAATATGAGTAAAGTCCAATCTGATACTCGGAGGCCCATAAAAGAACAATATTGTCCCGATTATTCGGGACGAATTGTTCACGTGAAAAATTGAAACTGGATTAGTTGATTTCTTTCTCATCTTTCAAATTTTTATGGCTTCATCCTTTATGGGAGATTTGGGAGGTTTGTTTTATACTCCACTCGAGTGAATGAATTCTTTCGAAGGGAGGCGACTTTTCAAAGGGGACTTTCAAGAAAATCTGATCTTATAAAATTGTAGATGTATGAAGAACAAACGGAAGTGCAGCGATTAGAATTTATATCTACTCCTTATTCCTTTCTTCTCAGCATCGTGTTGCCCCTTATATCATGGTTATACGAAACGGCTGACCCTCAAAGTTCATAAAAACAAGAGAAATATCGCAGCCTCTCTCATTCGGTGCGGAACTCATGGTGTGATCAAGGAAGGGTATAAGTTTGTGAGGTGTGATAACCACAAATAAACAGTCTGATGACAACAAATGCGATGAAATATTTGAGAGTACGACATAAAAGCTGAACCTACTGGATTGATGGAAACACGCAGCGATCAGAAGCAGATCCGTAAAGTGAAGCATGCCGTCAGTAATGACTGGGAAGTCGTGGAGCGAATCCTATGAAGGAGCTCAGGACAGCGCAGAAAAAAAATGGTGCATAAAGGTTCTCCAAAAGCTAATGATTTCACCGAACAGGTCTCTCGGCACGTTCTCTAGCCAGAATTTTCGCGATCATCAGCTGTGCTTAATCCGCGACTCATCCTTCCAGGTTCCCGAGTAGGCCTTTCTCTCGCTTTTGGGGGGACTATTGGAAGAGATCAAGGAAGAGTTTATAGCAAACGTGAAAGCGTTGATCCAAGCGTTCGTCGTTGTTGACAATCGGAGCGAAAGCTATATCAACGATTCACTTATTGCCGTAGCGATCCTTTGCGTTAGGGATGGATCTCGCAAAAATGCATTTTTGGGTTTGAAGAAGTTGCACAGACATTGCGATGCGCAAGAGATCGAACAAGTCTGGGAATCGACAAGCCGTGGACATTTAGTGCTAACTGACAGAGGCGCAAACATTTGAGTTCACTTTTGAAAAGGAGTATAGGTGCTGCAAGCTGAAGCAGGAAACAGATTCTAAAGATATAACTGCATTAGATAGCTCAGACGTCGAAGATGATGCCTCATTTTTATGCTGTGATGACCACGCATTGAATCGAATAAGGATGAAACTGATGATTTCGAAGAGAAAATTAGAATAATAGAGTTTGATAAACGATTTCTGAAAAGAACAGAACTGCATAGCTCATAGAGTGCAACTGATGTTGGCAGGTGCTCTGATGGTAGCCGGATGTCGTGGTAAGGTCTGAGCACTAATAAAGCTCATACGAACGTCCAGGTTAAAACAACCAACAATCGAACGAGTCCATTCATGGTCGAGGTTGAATTTAATTCGAAAGGTTTATTAGTGGTTGTTAGCTTGCAGGTCATTCGTGGAAATCACATATCATTTTCTTTCTGCGTTCATTTTGTATGCCTTCGGAAACCTGTCACTTCCCATTTGCGAATCGTCTACAAGTGAAAATGTATTGTTGCTGTCCAGTTGATGAGAAGATTTGGCAGAAAGTTTCCGAGGTTCCAACGAACGCGAAATCACCGTGAACAATTCGCCTTTGAGGCCTCAGTCCATAGACAATTTCATCCATTTCGTTTTCGATGATGAAGATACTGATTTCATTGTGGACTTTGTTTCGATGATTTCTAGAATCTTCTCAGTCAGTGATCAAACTATTCTGTCAGTGACCACGACTATTTCACTCAGTGATCACACCTCTTTTATTCAATATACTCATTAATAATGTGACCCATCGTCTCCTATTTATGTATATCAAAAAGAACCCAAGGTATAGAAAGTACAATACTAGTATTGCACTTCTGAGGCCAAAATACCTGATGTAGTACTGTACTAAAATTGAAACCGCAGGCAGATTATAGATACGGTAAGCCAGATATTTGAAAAGATATTAGAAGTACAGTATTATACCATTTTTGAGGCAGAGCCATAAGTACGATATTATGTGGGATTTTTTGCTACGATAGCATCATTAGCTACCGATGTTTGTTCTGCTGGTTTTTTTAGCAGAATTCTATCTTAAATTGTGTTATGTAATCAATTGATACGCTTGAAGGGCGGGTTAGGGAGGGTGTTTATCGGAAATGAAGTGAACAATCGTTTGCAAATAGGTCGCAAGACTCATAGAACGATGAAAGTCTACGTGTTCATAGCGGCGACCATCACAGCGCACTATTGATAAACAAAACGCTCCGTTGTGAGTTGGAATTGTTGTTGGTCGATGAGCGCTTTTTTTTTTTGACGATCACGTTTCTTTTTTTCTCTTCTTTTTCTCTCCATAAAAGTTGTTTTTTTTTTTGCTTCTTTTTACAGCGATACGATTCTCAATGAACATTTCCTCTAGAAAAATCAACGTTGCATTACCTTCATAAGCTCAAAACAATTGAGTGCACCACCAAATCCGGCTTCTGCATCAGCGACGATTGGCGCATACCAATCACGAGAGGAACGATAATCTTCTGCTTCTACAGCTTCAACCTATAAATCAAAGGCATTACTGATTACGTTTGGGTTCAATTCAATGATTTACTCGATGAAATACAACTTATTAGCAATAAGAATATCTCCAAAAGAGAAAAAAACAATTCAGATTCTTTTGGGACATTATTTCCAAATTTCATCTCTCTTCATCCAACTCATAGATGAACAGAAAAATTGCGCAAAAAAAGATTTTTACACTATTTCGGTAATAAAATTGGATAGAATAGAAGAGAAGGGATGGAATCGACTAGAACAGAAGAGAACACAATAAAATAGAAAGATTTTTTTTAATAGTTGGTCACTACATAGTAAAACATTAAGGCTTAATTAAAATATGAGTACGGATAGTAAGCATAAAATAATAAATGAATAGCGCTTTATATTTTTGTTTTCCTCACTCAAGTCGTTTTGCCCGAAAATGACACATTTTTTCTAGTTAGGTATCCGTAAAGTTCTAGCTTGATGAAACACCTGATCAGCACGTCTAAGAGATTTATTGATACGTCGACAAAGTTCAGGTCCTGAGTTGACCGGATAGAGTGATTGATCTGGATACATATCACCGGCACAATTCATATCTGCAGCTACTTGCCAACCTAAATTTTATTTTTGCGGATTAATGAGTACACAGCTATATGATAAATAGTTTCACTTGCATATATGCATCTGTATTTGTAAATAGCTTCAAAAATAGGTTACGTTCAACGACTTTGTTAGCACAACGAAAACAACATCAATGTTGTTCGATTTAGAAAAAAACGATGTTAAATAAAGAATTATCAAAATTGCTCAAAATATCGACTAGAAAAATTAATTTTTTATGTGGCATAAAAAAGGCCCATTTCCTTTCCAAAATTATGCACCATTTCGCTAATGAAAATAAATTCCTTAAAAAATTTCTTCCATTTTATCTCTTAAAATAAATATTATTATATTTATTTGAAATAGATTAGATTAAATTCACACTTGGAACCACCTCCTATTACAAGTAAGGTTAAAGATAGCGTTGACGCATCCTGAAAGATAGATGTTGATATCGCAAAAAATTCTTCCGCTATTAAAATGAAAGTTGACATATGAAAACATCAATTTGTAGCTTATTAAATTGAAGCATTATCCGGAAAAATCCAGGAAAATGTTATAACATGATTTCGAATTCACCTTATGGAGAAGATACATTCCATTCTTCAATAGTCAGTGTTCGTTCACGGATCTTTCAATAGTAGTTCACATATTTATTCATGAATCAAAAAGATTCTAGCAAGCGCTACATCTATTTTTCCTCTTATATTTGACGTGAATTACCTACCTGAAAGGTAAATAGCTTGCAATCCAGCGCGAACCATTTGAACTGCTTGATTGCCAGTTTGTGCGCCTAATGCGGCTATAAATGGTTCCGTATGTAATAATTGCCATAGTTTATTCGCACCACGAGTAGCCAATGTGTATTCGATTTCGATTGATCCTCTCAATTTTAGTACATCTTCCACTTCATAGTTTCGTTTAATGCCCGCAAATCGACCTTTTGGTGCCGATTTGATGATCTATAGATACGATATACTGAGCGGTATACGGTTATTTGAAAAAAGTACAGTATAGAACATTGGAATAACCAATTCGGATGCTATAATATAGTACAATAAATTGACTTTGAAATGTGGAGCTTCAAAGAGGTTTCTGTGCAAGATGAGAATGGAAAAATTCTCTCAGCAATTTCTGAATCTCAATTTATGGATTCATAGACGCACAAAAAGATTGGAAAAAACTTTGCGATGAGTTGTAGGTGTATTTGCGCCAATAATACGCAAGCATAAGTGATACAGTAATTGCAGTAACGTAGTAGTATAAATGAAAAATTACAATAATATAAGTAGATGAAGCACCTATCAACTGTGCAATAATAATTAAATAAAGAAATTGAGTAAAAATCAGGAATGGAATGAATACAAACAATTGAGCTCAGAAAGTAAATAACGCATCATAGCTGAAAGAAACGTATAGAAATCGACATGAATCCAAAAAGAACTTTCAGGATTTTTATTTTCTCGTATCCAGAAAATAGCTAAGAACGCAGAATTTGAAATATGATGAGCTCTATAAAATAAATCGCTAAAAATGAAGGGATATTTGCTGAGCAACGAATTGTTTACTTAAATATTTGAAGAAAAAACAAAGGCAACAATAACAATGTACAATTATTCACTTTCCGATTGAACGTTATAAATTTTATCGTCATCTTTAAGCGCAATAAAATTGCTCAGAGATTTTTTCAACAATGAAAAGGAAATAGCAAAGGGATATGAAAAAGGTGGAGGGGTTTTGTACTTAATTGCTTAAAAACTCCCGTTTTTGTTTCCTTAAATTGGAGTATGGAAAGAGGTCTTTTCTCTAAATGTTCTGAATGTCTTTTTTTTGTGGATATATTAAAATTTGAAATAAAAATACTTTCAATTATTATGTTCAATATACAACTTACAGAATAGAAATTCTTAGCCATTTGTTGTGCCATTCTACACCTCTCGATTTCAGTGATAATCGTTGATCGAATTGCTTTTATAGAAGTGAATGTCGGTCGATTTGTCAATCGTTGGAGGCGTGTTGCTCTACGATCAGCAAATAGTGATTAGAGATTATTTAAAATGAAGAGTGCCAGCATATAAGCACAATAATGAAAGAAAAAGACAACAGCATTATGGAAACTATTGCCAAGTCAGCACTTTCAATGATTGTACAATAAATTTAAGGACAGTCCTAAGCCAACAAACAAAGTGCAATGTACAAAGTTTCAAATGCAATTCCATTTGACATTACAAGAGGCAATTATTTAATCTGCTCAAAATAAGCTTTATTTAATCAACTCACTGAAGAGCATGATTGTTCGGGATAGTCACATTAGTTAGTTGAATAGTAAACAGCAATTTTTGTCCCGTTGCTGTTAATTGTCAGTCTGCCGCCTTATTTCGTCCCCGAGGCTGATATATATATATATATATATA